>VWZT01010910.1:1142877-1153599 GCA_013397055.1 Pachycephala philippinensis | reverse complement strand
GTGGGGTGTGCGAGCGCTGCGGGAACCGGCTGCAGGAAAGGGACAAATACCGAGGTGTAAAACGTGGTACGAGGTTACTTTGCTCCACCTGTTAAGAGGCAGTGAACCAGAACCGTGAGCGCCTGGCTTGGGCTCGCTGAGGCTGCGCCGTCAGTGCGATCATTTCCCCCTTCAGCACCGCAACCGGACCGCTCACTGCAAGAGCAGCGGCAGGACTCTCACACCACACGCCCGGCTCAGGGGCTGCTGACAGCCCGGCCCTCTCAGGCAAAGTCTTCAGTCCTGTGTTTGAGGATGTTTTCCTTTGGCTGAGCTGATCCGCTTATAGCTGCAGATCTTAATGCGATTTAAAAAGCATCTCTTCTGTTGCTGATGAGGTGGTGAGGAGACAAGTACCAGCACGATAGTCTCTCCTGTGGGGACTGCGGTACATGTTGCTGTAGTTGCCACAGCAGTGTCTACATAGGTTTTTTTTCAGTCCATAGTGTAAGCAGCACTATATAGAGATACTGCAGTTAAGAATTAAGTCTGTTGTTAAAAACCTCTGCCAGTAATAAGTATACAAATTTTTATTTAGAAAACAATAAAGAAAAAGGGCACTCCCTCTCCTTTTAAGTAGTAAATATATTTCTTGCTGTTCACAGTGGGGGGAAGTTTTTTGGTTTGTTTTTTGTTTCTTTTTTTACAGTACAACAGTATATATTTCTCTTCTTAGGGAGATGTAACTGTTCTTTCCTGGCAATGAGTGCTTGATCTCTGTACTGACTTCACACTCAAATGCACCTCCAACACACTGTGAACGGTCTCTGTCTCTCAGATGTGACAGGCAGTAACAAGGGGCAACATATCAACGCATAAATGCCGCCATCACCTTCCACCTCTTGTGATGGAGAAGCTCACATGTTCAATGGAATATTTTGTGTATAAGCTGGCCACAGAATAATAATGGTTTCCAATAAGTTTGATATGTACCTAAGGAATTATGAGAATTATATTTTCTTAGAAAAGATCACTTACGCAATGTACATTAATGCATTTCTTCTTAAAACCCACAATCACAATCCTGTGATCATGCTCCAGGAACAGGGGGACAGGGTTCCCATCTGATGCCCAGCAAAGTCAGCTGAAACATTTTGGCAACCTCCAGTAGGCCCTAACAAGCTTTGCAGTTTTAACACCTGAGAAGCTGCAGGGCAAGGCAACACAGGAGTCTATGTGAACTTCCTCATAAACCGGAGTTTTGCATAGGCAATGATAAGGAAGATAACAGTCATGCAGAAGAGAGCCACTATGTTCTCCCACATTGCCCAGCTGGTAGGGGCAATTCCTTGGCTGCACAGGTATGCTTCACCAGAACACCTAGAGAAAAGCATGGGGCACAAATTCATATTACTATGTGGTACTCATCTTCAGGTAATTACTTTTATTCCTGTTCCACAAAGATCCTTCTACCCTCAACTCTGCCAAACAGGTGATAGAAATAGAGAAACTTCACAACCCATCACCAAATAAAGCTTACGGGACAAATCTACATCTCTAGTTCTCATAATTTTTCAGTAGTAATCTAATTGTTCTTTATAGATAACTGGCAATTTATGATCAAACCTCAGAACCACCTTAAGCCATGGTAAGTACAGAAGTATTAGTTTCCTACAACAATCACTGGAAGTCCAAAAGCCATGGAAACAGTGCACTGCACTGTTGCCTGCAAAATACTCAGTTTGCCATCTCTCTGGATGTGTCATGAAATACTTTCACTGCTTAAGGTATCAATAGCCAAGAGTATTCCAAATGGGGCCAAATGGAGCACTGAGAGAGAGATACCCTGGCTCTCTGCTGTATCTGCAGGGAGGTTAATATTTACAAACAAGCTCTGTGAGGGAGGCATGTTTCTGATCACAGGTCTACTGCTTTCCAGCAACTCTGTAGCTGTCCACACATTGCATTTCCCTTGTTAAGTGACCCTGCATTTGTTTAGGAAAACTGGTCAGTCAGGGCTAGGTTATCAAATACAAAGCTTAATTTAACCCATCTGCCTATTTTTACAAGTGAAGTTTCATCCCTACTTCACTCTTGGGTAATTGTGGAGTTTTGCTATATAATCCTAAAATACATTACTTTGGGACACGTTGCTGAGATTGGCTTGTAAGTGGTTATTCTGCGAATAGTATATAAATTTGACACAGTCAGACTTCCCTTTAAGCAAGTCATCAGAATTTAGGCCCAGAACCACCATGAGTTACTTACATTTCTTCTGAAATATTGGGGGGACAACTGCCTATATCTCCCACAAACACTGTTGCATTTGGGTTCTTCTCACCACAGAAGTAGAGATCTCTGTACTCATTCACCTGAAGAGCCTAGGGAAAGAGGCAGACAACAGATTTTTGCGGAGTTCATAGTCTGGGGTATTGAAACGGAAACACTTCAAAGGAACTTGATTATTAGAATACACGTACCACCATTCTTGGAATCATATGTTCATGTTCCTTTTTATTTTCAGGCTCTTAATCACTGCCTTTCTTAGAAACTGCTCCAAGTTCTACATGCAGGGTGGTTTGGTGTCCCAGGCCTTGGCTTGTGCTACTTAGCCAGGGGTTTCTGTCTTGCCAGCTACAAGTTCCTGTTCATCCACCTTCCCCTGGGTCAATCGCCTGATCCAGAGAACCATGTGGCTGCATGCAGACACCCCAGCACCACCACACTGAAGGCATGGCACAGTCAGCCAAGGCAAGAGGTGAACGGTTCCCTAGCACTGGCATCCTGCACTCACTGCTATCTCAGAGGACACTTCCACATTGACTAACACCGATAAAATACCTCAGTGATACCCAAACAATGAGGTCTCACACATCTCCCACCCTGCACCAGCTCCAGCATTCATTTCATTTTTACTTGAAGTAGGACACTATTCCTTCCAAAGAGGCTTGGCCAGGATGAAAACAGGAGATGGAAACGCAAGTCCCACCTGTGACCTGCTCTATCTATTTACTGTGTTTCAAGCAGCTGCACCCTTAGATTTCTGGTACCCCAGCTCCTTACCATTCAGAAAAGCCAAATTTCACTTCAGAGGAAGCCACACTGAAGACTGAGACACTTGGGCACTATAGTAAATCCTTTAACCAGCTGTAAAGTCATTGGCCTCAGACTGGCCACCCACACAGTAGTGTCTGGAGAGGCTCTACAGTATTTTATTTTATCCTAAACCACAGGGATCAACTATTCAGGCTAGGAACTACTGCCTCACTGGACAGCTTGCTCTACTGCTGTCCAAGCAGCACTAAGCACAAAGTGTTTGTTCAGTCTCTGAGACTTCCAGCTCTCACACAGAGTTCTAACTTTTGCTTCCTTTTTGAGGCTGGCTGGTTTTTTCTTTTTTCTTACCACGTTCATGCAACGCAACAAACCAAATCTGGCTTTTTAGAGAACTTCACTTTATACTCAAAGCATCTCCAGGAAGCAGCAGTGTGGCTACATTACTCAGAGGACACCAATGCTACTTTCTACTCACAGTGAGGCCATATCGGGGGATGCTGAAGTACTTGAGCCAGTTCAGCCAGCCCATTACTGAAGGGAGGTTCACTAAGAGGCCTGAAAAGATCTGAAATAGAACAGAAGAGACTGATGAGTCACAAACTCTGTTTACTGCAAATAATACCATTCCTGCACAGATGCTGCAGTTCCCAGCAGAGGTGCACTGGGATTGATGGACCTACTACTGTTATCATGCCTGTACCCACAGACATGGGTTGGAGCTTTGCAGCACTTCCAGTCTGTTGGCCCAACAGCACACCCAAGTACTTCAGCTGAACTGCTTGCAAAGAGGTCAGAAATGTTTTTCACATCCACATGTGGGCTAAGAAGTTTGATCACAACAGGTGGACTGTCCTATGGTAGAGCTAGTCAGAGGCTAAAGAAGGATGACTGGGAGATAAAGTGGAGAATCAGAAATGAGAAAAATGGGGAGCCTTAAGGGCTGTTATTGTTTCAGTCTTCCCCTCTGTCCTACATCTTTTCTCCATGCTTTCTCTTGTCTGGAAAAAGATTTGCTTTTACTTCTTAGCACAAGCAGTCTTCATAGCTAAACCTGATACTTCAGCCTCTGCTTCATCACAAGTGATCTTGCACTTACCCCACTGGCTTTCAGGACATGCAAGTGTCACTCCTTATATACTGTGACTTAACTCAATGTACGTCAGCTGCCCTTCACTACACATGCACACTTCTCACCCACAGCAAGCAGCTGAAGCAGTACACTATCACTTGGCTTATTGCAAAAGCAGATTGAATTGCAAATTGAAGAATAAGGGATGTACTGTGGCTCAGAGTATGTACACAGACAGTGACAGGAATCACCTAACAAGAAGTATGTAACTTGGTAGGTCTCACAGTCAAGAAGTTTCATCACCAGCATCACCTCTTTGCAAAAGAATTCACAGCTCTCATCTACGAGTAGTCAAAATTCCTTTCTCTCTCTCTTGTTCTCTTCCTTAAAAAGTCGTTGGGGAAGAGTACTGAAGTAATTTCTTGAACCCAAGGGCAATACTGAATTACAAAAAAGATAGCGTTTGCACCTTCTAATCCCACTTGGGCAGCAAAAATTAATGCAAAAAATCAACAGATCTAAAGTTTATTTCAAGACTTTTTCCTCTTAAATGATCTAATTGACCACTTAGATTTCTAAAACTGGAAATGCAAGATATTTTAAAAATCAATCTTTGTAAGGACAATTTAATAAAAACAAACACCACTTGTTTGGGGCACGCTGTTTGGAAAGCTCTGGTGGCATCACAACTACTGAATTGCACCTGAGCAGTGATCTGACCCTTAAAACTGCAAGCTGGCAGAAGTATATCTCTGACTACAGTGACAATAAAATCACAAGCATGGGGCTGACATGCCACTGGACTATGGATATTTTAGCCTGCCTAGGGCTAGCTCAACCCAATCCTCTCAGCTGGTCTCAGCTCCTTCCTCCCCTCCAAGAGGAGCACACACCCCCTTATATACTTACAAGCATCAGGACAAAACAAATAGTGATGAGCAGATTGGCCACAGCCACCACATCCATCCCAGCACTGATTGCCAGGGACATGGCTGTGGCAGTGTAGGACACCAGTACCAGGGTCAGCATGAAGAAGAAGAACCGCCCTGCAACAGCTTGGTATCCTGTC
The DNA here is from genome assembly GCA_013397055.1 of Pachycephala philippinensis. Classification (NCBI taxonomy): domain Eukaryota; kingdom Metazoa; phylum Chordata; class Aves; order Passeriformes; genus Pachycephala; species Pachycephala philippinensis. The sequence goes on along the minus strand of VWZT01010910.1, from coordinate 1,148,425 downwards.
AAAAAACAGAAAGGTAAGAGTCCAGTAAACAACATTAGGAATCTCAGAGAGGTACCCTTGGACTCCTGTACAAAACAGGCAAATCACGAAGAAAGACCAAGTTTGGAGTTGGCAGGAACTATGCATGCTTCAAAGGCCCAAAGAGCATTACCAAAAGACGTTGTCAGGCAGGTCCCTGTCTTAGACTGCTGGTGTCTCTGCCCCTGCCCCAGAGTCCTCCAAAGTTATGATGCCAAGCACTTAAATCAGTTGAAGGTTCAAGTAGTAGTAGGTTATAGATACAAGAATTAAGCTCTGGCTATGTCAGAAATCAAATGTGTTGGAAGACGACAGGTTCAATGAAAGCATCAATTCTTTACCAATCATCCAGTAACTGATGCATGAGAATATGATGGCTGGAGCAGTTCTCATGGGCAGCAGATCTCCTATCATCAAGGCCAGGAAGTAGGCAGACACACGGTAATATCCACTGGTGTACTGATGGCTGCGAGGACAGGAAGGAGGGGAGTTGTACAGGTTTAGAGGTTCTGTAGGAAGCAGGCTCAGAGTGCGTGTTTGGTTTATCCTGATTTGTCTTCTGCTCTTTCTACCACTGACTCCTCTCTATGCAAATTGCTCATATTCTCTGTGCTATCACTGATCACTCTGTAAAGTAAGGGCTGATCTGTCTCACAGACCCTGCAGTCAAACTGACAGCCCTTTCAAGGAAAGTGAGTGAAAGGCTGTGTAACTGCTATGTAAAATATCAGAAAAGAACTCCTAAATCTCTTTTCAAAGAAAAAGATCCTTAACACAAGAGCACGGGGAAGCATTAGAGTGCTATAAACTGGAGGAACACTTCATCCACTGCTAACTCATATAGCTGCTTCCAGGAAAGGAGGAATGATACCCAACAATGGGAAAACACCTTTGGGACATCAACTCACCCCCAGTTCATAGGGCAATTAAATGTCATTATGGTTGTTTTGTGGCTTACTGGAGCTCATGAAAAGATGCTTTAACTGGTGAGGTGCCTAAATCCCCATTGACACAGCTGGTAAACTACACTGACAAGCAGGGCAGACTAGCAAGAAATGGCTGCTTGTGGGAATTTCACTCTTGAGCAGTTGTTAGGGTCAATACTAAGCTGCTCTGAGCAGCCTGTGGGTGGACATGTACATTCCAGGCATAAATCTCCAGTTTCCTCTTTACTGCATAGGATCTGTCTCTTGCCCTTCCATTGCATGAGCTGGAGGTGCCTCCAAACTACACCTTCAACATATATGTATATATACATGTGTGTATACTGTATCTACATGCATTTACATATATATACACACACATACAAACACATATACATATATGTATTTGTATAAAAATACAGAGAATAATTATAAAGATATCATACATAAATAAGTAAAGAAAATTAATAAATACACTACCTATACATAGTTATATATTAAAGTAATTATTTACAATAAGAATGTAATAATGGAGCACGTCCCTCTAAACAGAGAGATGTGCTTGATTATTAACAAGCTCTTGTAAGCCAGACAGCAGCCCCCTTCATCTGAGCATCCCTTGCAAAGTTTTTTCAGGAACTCTCCCTTCATTTTTGCACAGTCTTGCCTCTTTAGGACCATTGCAAGACAGTGTTTCAGCCCTTGTGAGCAAGAGGGCACAGAGGGTTCACAGTCTGCAGGATTCACATGCAGACTTCAAAACCAGCTGCTACCAGAAGTGGGTAGGAAAAGCAGCTCCAGTAAACTGTCACACAGCAAGCGAGTAAAAGCACTTCCTCCTTCTCACAGCTCTCAGCATTTCAGCTCCCTGCCCTACAGACTAATTTAGCATTCTTTTTACAATCTGATGTTGCAAGGAAGCAATCAAGTCTTTGGTGGTAATAATTTTGCTTAGTGTGTAAGACACTCCCCCATCTCATTCCAGAGTATGAGACAGTCAAAGTGCCTTACTACTTACACAAATAGTTTCTTGTCTCTGATGAATAGCTCAATTGCAGAGACACTGGAAAAACACTGGTTTGTGGTGACAAAAAACAAGGATCCAACCCTAGAAGGCAAAACAGAACAGTGGGAAAGTGAGGGAATGACCAGATCAAACACTGTCAGCCTCAGACATCATCATACCATCAAGTCGGTACTTTTCTCTGTCCACAGAACAAAGATATTTAATTGTGCTACAGTAAATCTTAGCTGTATCCTTTATCTTCCCTTTTACATCCCCTTTGTACTGATGTGCAAGCATGGCCGAACTGTGGCCCCTTGAGGACCCCTGGCAATTCCATGCTGCAGTGTACTGAGGCTTGTGAACCCAACCCTCCTTGGGTCCAAGTGGATCCCAAGGTCTTCCTTCCCTGTGCCTCAAACTTGACTGCTACAGATAGAAAAATGAGCAAAGCTGTGGCTTTTCATCTTACCGATTCTGAATGCCACTTCGGTCCAGTTTTACACCAAAAAAGATAGCACCCACAACCAAGGCTAGAATTATGGTCACTGCAATCTGGAAGTGGAAAGAAGAAAGGAAAAAGGAAGTCCTTCAGATAAGTAAAAAAGTTAGGAATTAACATTAAGTCATATGCAGGGTTTAAGGGTCACACCTGCCTAAAGTCTTGCTCTTTTGAGGCAATGTATACCTATGAAACACACAATTAAAATCCTTATGACAGTTTTTCAGATTTTATCCTCTTCACTTTCCTACTTCGTTCTTTGGCTAGGAGAGTTTAGCAGAAACATGCTTATAGAATAACCAAGTTTAAATTTTAAAGTGAGGCACAAAATTAACACCACTCTAGAAGATCACCGTGTGAACGAGAGAATGGAGCACTTTCTCCCCACCCCAATCTTCAGTGCAGTAGTCCTTAGCTGAACTAAACTGGAGGTTTTTTTTAAAGGCCACAAAGGTAGCTGAGCATCTCACTCCACTTACATGGCAGCAGCACATGACTTTTCTGTTTCCCTATCTGCCTTTGAAAACAAGATTCTGTCCTACAAACTGCAGATTCTGGGACTGAGAGCAGCAAGAGTCTGAGACTTTTAGCAGTTGTTACATACTTGTGCAACGGAGGCCTGTGGGTTCCTGATGAGATTTTTCAGAGAACGCTTGGACACCCAGTACAGCTGAGTGAGGAATCCATTTGCATAGGTAATCTCATGTTCCTGCTTGGATAGTCTCTGCTTGCTTCCCCGTCCAAGCTCCACTTTCCCCAGGGCTTCCCTTGTGCTCTGATACAGGCTGGAGCTGAGATATTTCTGGTGCAGCACATCCACCACACTGCTATTCATGTTGTCTTCTGCCACTCCGTTTTCACTGCTCACTTCTGAGTGAGAAAAACAAGATACGGCTTGTGATTCCCTATGAACCTGACGTTCAGATCTGGCCCATCAATAAGCTTAGCAATTCTGGAGGGTGAAGAAAAAGGCAGAAATGCCCAGGGAATTTGAGTTGTTCAAGCCTCTAGCCCTGAGTTTAGGAGGCTAGCTTGAGTGAGAGGTTTTTCCTGCATTTTTAATCGAACCTAGCCAATCTGCCCATTCTTTCTGGCACAAAACAGTCATGTTCTTAAAATAAGGCACCAGAGAACCTTTGTTTCATTGAACTTGGGCAAAATCAATGTTTGCTCTGATTCACATCACCGAAAAGTGCTTTACAAAATATGTTCCCTTATAATCCTTCAGTCAACAATGTGCTACAGCATCCCCAAACAAGTATTTCCAAACATTTCACTCACTATATTGGTAGAGAATTTGTTCTCTAATAGCTCCAATCTTTTTCACTCTCCTGTAAATCCATCACTCCTTAGCCTATCTACCTTGTCTTCTCTGCAGCAGCCTCTTATGTGACTGAAAACTTCTGTCAGCTGGCTCTTGAGACTAAGCAGTTCTAGTTTTTCCAGTCTTTCCCACACAGGTGTTTCTTTTTAAATTTTTGCTATTTGACATTGCTCTCCTATAAAACTGAAGTGAAAAAATCCCTTTTAAAAGTTTTCTGAGCTCTTTAAAGAAGCCCAAAACAAAGTATATATATTAGTAGGAAAAACAAAAAGGTAATGAAATGCCCTTAGACTTGAGGAAACCCAGAGAATAAAAGCTTGCCATCACCACATACAGCTTCCCTTCTACACTAGCCAGCAGTGGATTTCTCCTTCACAAGTTACCTTTCCCTGTGTCCACAGGTCTGTGATCTTCCTTGCTTGCTGCCACAGCAGTTGAATCACCATTTATGACATCGAGGAAGAAGTCAGCTGGATTATTGAAGGGTTCACATTCATATCCTTAAAAAAAAAAAACAGACCAAACCAAAACCACACATGCAACGTGTTTGTATTGCACAGAGGACACCTTAGAAGGTCAGGTCTAATACTATATCACTTTTCCATAACCCTGTTACCAGAAAGCTTCACTGCTTTTCCTAAGTGTTACTTTACAGCAGTAGATGGACAGGATTTAGGAGATGGTGAATCCGGGGTATCTAAAGAGCTTCAAAGTTGCTTATTCACTGATTTTAGGTGAGGAGAAATCTCTAACTTGCTTCTACATAGCTCAGTATGGACAACTCTTGCCTCCTTCCCAGTGCTGTTCAACCACATCCCACTCTGAAAGACACACAGTTCCTCAGCAGAGGTTCCTGCATGTCTCTTCTACAGCCTCAGATAGTTCTTCCAGAGACTCAACTCTTGCTGATGTTTCCCTGGTCACAAGGATGAGGAAGGGCTGTCCCAAGAGCAGCTGCTTATAATATGGTTCTAACTATGGGACAACGAGGAAATTAAAAACAAACAAACCCAAAGATGCTTCTATAGTTTCCCCGAGAGAAAGGAAGTGGGCTATTAAGAGGAGGAGCGGATGTACTGACATTGGTTAAAGCACCTCCCCTAAAGCCAGGGAAAGCTTACAATGTAATGTGTCCATGGTTGCATCTACGGATTGGAAGTTCACTGCACATTCTCTGTTCATTACAGTCAGACACCCTCACCCTGCTTACTTGGAGAGAGGGCAAGCCACCCAACAGTGCAAATATTAACCCATCTTAAGACACACCATAATTTTGTCCTCTTGGTTGCCCACCTGCATTCAGTCTAGAGCATATTTTTGGATCAATCTGTACAGATTGCTACCAATCTGCAGGCTGTGGTTCAAAAACCACTGGATCTGCCACCGAGACCTGATATAACTACAAGCATTATCTTGTCTGTTGGACATCATGCTTCTACATATCCAAGTGATTCTTGGCTTTTGTCCTCATGCAAGGCAAAACAAAGGCAAGAGAGAGCCATGCTCTCTTGTCTGAAAACTTCTGGGTTTCTTATTCTGTCTTTTTCCTGTTTGTCTTGGGGTGACTTTGGTGTGTATCCCATATCGTCTTGGTATGAATCCTGTGTCTGTCTGTGTCTTTAAAATTGGGTGCGAGAGGAAAAAAAGCCAGATGAACTTTTTTCAAAGCAGTTCTGAGCTTCAAGGACACTGCTATCTTGCTGTGTGCTCCTGCGGGAGCGGAGCGGAGCAAGCACCCTTCTTGCTTTTTTTCGGCTCTGTTTCTTCGGAGAGAGACG
>VWZT01010910.1:1094019-1133973 GCA_013397055.1 Pachycephala philippinensis | reverse complement strand
CGGGGCGGGGAGAGGAGCAGCGGGGCACAGCCGCGGTGTTCGCTCCCCGCGAACCCCCGAAGCGGGCAGCGGGCGTCGGACACGAGGAGCCCCGGGAATCGCCCGCGGCCCCGGCGCACCCCGGCACGGGAGGGGGAGGCAGCGCCCACTCTCCCTCCAGCCCTCCCACCTCCTGGAAAGGTCATCACACCCATGGGGCATGGGTCCAGTCCAGCCGGGTCAGCTGGGGCCATTGGCAGCCCTAGCAGCCCTTCCCAGGGTGGCACTGCCACTCTGATCTCACCCCTTCCGAGGCAGTGTGCTCCTTGGTGGGCTCACAGGGGGTCAGAATAGCCTGTCCATCGGGTTGCCTCTCTGTGCTGCCATGTGTTCCCAGCTAGGAGAACGTGTGAAAGCAAGAATATCGGATTTCCTTCAGTTTGTGGTCAAGCCTTCTCCTTGTCTTCCCATTCCCAAGCACTATTGTCTTTATAAATAAGCTGTATCTCCCCAGATTCCTTGATGTTGTGAATGCAGGAAAAGCCCAATTTTATGGTTTATAAATATGATTTATAGCAAAGCTGTCAAGTCGTCATATTAATTGCCTCCGGTCTGACTGCCCTCTGCAGCTCAGTACAGCATTGCTTTTTTTCTAGCTACACCTTTTGCTAGATAAATTTAAGGCTCAGCTAGGCTAAAATATACCTCTAGCTATCCAATCCATAACAATAATTAAATCTCCAAAGGCTCACCTCTCCCTTTTCCAACACCTGCCTCCCTCTGGGTATGTTGATATACTCAATGCCATGGATGCCTTAGGCAGAAGACACCCGCATCCTATGAAGCTACATTGCTCTGCAGGGCTGACAGGAGTCAGCAAGTGGGTTTATGGGGGTATTGAAATAGTCTTAGAGATCTGTCAGAAGAGCACGTTTTGCCATACGTATACCCAAGGATCAGGCTTGCTGAATGTTATCTTCAGTCACTCTGTGGGTCAGAAGTGGACTTGAGTTCATGTTTCCTATGTGATTTAACTTCCTCTTTTGAGGAAAATCTGCCTACATTGAAGACTTTTGCCCTAGTGTTTCACCAAGCATGCACATCTCTGTCTCCAAAAATATTTCAATCCTAAATACTACCCCTCAACAAGCTGCAGTCAATCTTCTCTTGTCATGTGCCTGGGACAGTGAGACAAACAGAGCCTGTGTGTTGGGAACAAAGGTGAGCATTTTCTGAGTCATGAACTTGCTGCTCCACATAGTGCCTGCACAGTGGTGCAGGAGAACAACTCGCTCAAGGAGCACAATTAAAAGTTCAGGTTACTCTTGACAGCTTCAGTTGCACATCTGCTCCTCGGACAAAGGTGATAGGTGCCTTCATGCTGGTAATTTTGGGAAACACTACTGCTCCTCCCACACTTCATGGAATGGAAAATCCACTTCTCTCTCCCCTGTGCCTAAGCTCATCCTAATGACAAAGAAATAAGCAGACCCCAGATATGGGGAGGAACGAAACCTGCCAAATACAGGATCTGGCTGGAGGCTCTGGCTTTTCTCTAGCCCATTCTTCAAGCAGCAGTCTTCTAGACTTCTTCAAGGAGAGCCTGTTTCATCTCCCACCCCAATTAGGAGTATTTTTTCAACCGTATCATGTTACTAATCCAGCTGATCTAGCTCATACTGTTGCTGAGGGATGTTTCTGCCAGTACAGGGACAGAAAACAGTGGCCAGGGCTGTAGTTGTTTAAGACAAATACTCACAACAAGCCTGATGACAGCCTGATGTTACTGTACTTTTCTCTTGCCCACCACTCTGTAGGCTGGTGGGTGCCAGCACTGCTTTGTGCTCCTCATCCACTGAGAGGGGCATTTGCCCTGTAAACTGTCAGGCTTTACTGCAGATTAAAGGATGTGGTCTTCACAGAAAGACACCAAAAGCATTAGCCCAGTGTGAAGCCCTAGAAAGCACCAAGCTACAAAGCCCTGGTGCTTTTACTGAGTGACACTAAACAAATAATGCTACAGGCTTCGAATTGATATGTTGTGATAGCAAGGAAAGAACAGCCTGGGTCACGTTTCAGATCTCATGCAGATTTTAGCACAGGTTTGAGATCTTTGCTCTTGTTCCTTAGCTCCTGCTGCCTTGAGCCTCTGATTTGGCTGCCACTATGGGGTTGCAGAGCAGGAGGGGCCATGATACCATCCTGGGCATGGGGGAAGGGATCTAGCAGAAAGTGAGGCTTTGAGGAGTCCTGCTGTTTCTCACTGCTTTCTTTAGGATGCTGCTCTCATTGACCTGAGGATCCAGGGTGTTTTCTAATCCTACCTAATGCTGAAGTTCTTAAAGCTCATAAAATATTTCAGGGGCTTGAACCAGCAAGAGAGTGCACAAGAAATATGCCCAGGAGGAAATGTATGATTAGTACTATTGCCTTCTCTCTACTGAATGCATCAATAAGCAGATCCCAATGCTCACTGTATTAAAGCAGCTCTGAGATCAGTGCAGAAGATGGCCATATCAGACAAGGTGCTTGAGCGATACTTCCTGTGCTCTTCTTTTCTAAAAGCTCCAGTAAACCATTCCAAAAGACACACCCTGTACAGATGTGTACACATGTGCTGAATCTGCTGCATCTACAAATTCACCACCTTAGGCACAAAAAAAAATCTCATTGTGCTTTTTCCACCCTGATTGCTCATCATGTCAAAGCTAGTGCTGACTGGCCTCTCTTACTTGGTTACAAGTGCTGCTTGCCTTGGGGAAGTTGACTTTTGCAAGACTTGCAGATTATGTTGAAGAAATCTGACTCTGTCAAGTTTTGTTAATCATTTAGTCCATTATCTGAATTCATAGTACCACTAAATCCTTAATTGGTTAAAGATAAGAGAGGGTTCAAGCAAATCTAAAAGTAAAGAAAATCAGTATTTAACTAGTGCACTACACTGAGATATCATGGGCTTCACTCTGACAGAAATCATGAATAGTTGAACTATAGGATCAGCAAAATTACATACAGTTATTATCTGGTAAAGCAAGTAATCAGCCAAGGATGTAATAGCTAAAGTGCCTAGTGCATCTAAACCACCATGGCAGTTCTTCAGGAGTTAAAAAGATGACATCATAAATGTGCTGAGATTTTTATCGCTCCTACTCACTGATCTGTTCAGGAGCCTGCGAAGGCTCCCATGTCCTCTCTAGCCCAGCAGGTCTGGGAGAGATGCCAGTCGTGACTGCCCCTATAGTATTCTCAAGCCTTTAGGACAAAGCCTGGGACTTCAGACCAAGAAGTGCATCAAGCTAAACTGGGGCCACAACACACAATCCCAGTACAATTTTCTCCCACACTCAACCCAAGCTCCTGGGCAGGACTCCTTCAAGTACAGTTTGTCTTGCTATTTGTGAGTCAGGAATGGGCACTCCATCCTTCTGCTTCCCTTTTGAGGGCCTCAGTGCCTGCAGGAGGCTAACAGGATTAAAGTGTGTTTTATCTGTCCCAACTCAGCTCTGCAGAGGTCAGTTCCCTCACTAGACATGAATGTTGACATACACATTGTTACATAGGCATTTCACCTCCTTCCTCAGGAGCAAAGTCCAGGCTGCCCTATGAGACATTCCTAAAAACTGTTTAACATTTATCCACTCCCAAGGCCTGAGCTGCTGCCATTAGGATTTGTTGTGGCAGCCCTGAACACATTCAGGCTTACTTTTTGCAGTAGGTGCTGTACGCCCAGGATCGCAAAGTGTTCTTCCCACAAGGGACCCTACACAACAGCAAGAGCATGAGATACCATTACAGCAAACAGCTTGCATTCTGGAGGAGAGATAAGAAACTAGCTCTGTCTCATCCACAACTCTTCCCTTCTTTTGTGCCTTCCTAGAGGCCCACCAGTGCTATGTCACCTTGGCAGAGAACTACTGTGCCACAAAACAGGGCAGAGCATCGCAGTAGGTGAAAGAAAAAGTGCAAAGGCTCAGAAATCTCAGCTGTCCCCTACTCGGATGAAGACTGCAGGAAAATCACATTTATCAACAAGTAAACTGAGGAAGAAAAGCAGGGAATCACCAGGTAGCAAGTGTTAGCAAAGATAACCCAAAACAGAAAGCCAGACTAAACATTTGGATTTTTGTCTTGAAGATGAAGGCAGTAACAAAGAGGAGAACAAAGAGAAGGAAGCACTTGGTTGCACAACTCACCCAGTAATGCCACAGGAAAAAGCAGAACACTCGTAAGCTACTTATGCCGGACTTCTTCGTACTCACCTTCCATCTGGCCTCGCTGGTTATGTTCCACTGTGTCCCAACTCATCTGTATATTTGGCTGTCTTTTTCGGTGAAGCCACTGCCTGGTGTTTGTCTTGGCCAGGGCAATCTGCAGGTGTGTGTGTGCATGTATACAGAGTTTTTCTCTCTGAGTTCACCCTTTGCTGTTATTTCTGATGCTTTTTGCAGAAAGGGACCCCACAGGTAGTCACAGGCAGTGGAAATGATCACTTGGGATAGCTTCCCAGTCCCTTCTCAGACAGCACAAGCAAAGCCAGCTTCAAGCTCCTGCTTTTCATGTTGCTCTCGGGCTGTTTCTTAGGCTGCTGTGCCTTCTGGCACCTAGAGGTGAGTGTACCATCAGAGTAATGATTGGTATCTTCTGGAGACGGCAGTGGCCAGGAAACAGCACCATCCAGAGCTGTTTGGGACATCCTGTGCTGCAGAGCCCTGTCACTGCCATGCACACAGGCTCTTGCCTGTGTAACTTGCTATGGCACGTCTCAGCAAAGGTGACTGACTTCAGGCTGGAGACCCATCACTGAACAGCCATTGTTGTGTCAGCTGAACTTTTGCACTCCTCCTTCAGCACTCTTCAGCCAGGACTGGGCTTTATCTCACCGCACCCCGCAGGGCTGGCACCCTTCTGTCACCTGCCTGAGTGCCTGGCATGTGCACAGCATGGCTGGCTGGCAATGAGCTACGCCTGGCATTTGCCACCCCTGAAAATGGGCTGTGAGCAGGGCTCCTTCGTTCCTCAAGCACTGAATTGTGCCATGGCTCTCCAAAACCCGGCACATTCACGTTATCAAATCCCTTAACCTCTGAGCCCAGGATGGGGGTTGGACCTGGCACTCACTGAAACTCCTCCTACTTTTACTGCTCTCGAATTCCCAGAGCTCCTTGCTTTCTTGTTTGGAGACCTGGAATTAGCGTTTCTGTGACCAGCAAAAGGATGGCACATCATCTTGGCTTGTAATCAGCTAGATCATCAGGTGCTGCTGGCTACTCCCCTCCCTTTTTCACTAGTTGCTGATAAACTCTGAATACTGATAGTTCTTCCCTGATGATGTTATTTTCTTTATAAATGACTCCTGCTAGGGTGTGTTTGTAAAAAAAACAGGGGCAGGGCCGCCTCCAGCTAACAACCTTCTGTGCTAAATACTGACTAGTTAGCAGCAGCTCCAGGCTATTAATACCACTCATTAAGAACTTCTCACGAGACTTAAAAAAATGAGCAAAACCTGTATAAACCCTTTTCACAGGCTGTAGGGAGAATTATAACCTGCCTGAGATGGATAAAGCTTGCAACAAATACTCAACTGTGAGAGTCTAGTATCATAGATCACCTGTTGGAAACCATGGATTCTGCTTCTTTCTTTTCTCTGCCACCACGAAGGGAATTTTTCTGTATCTCAATTTCTCTCAGTAAAACAAATGAGAGATTTGTTTCTGGTCCCCTTTGAAAACAGAAGAGAAGGGGCTCTAGGTGCAAAGGGTTGTGACTAGCACTGACCAACATCTACTGGTAAACCAAAACAGGCTGATAAGGTACCTAGAAGCTTGGCTGTATTTGTGGGGTGTCTGGGGATTTATGTGTTCCTTTTAATCATGAAAAGTTAGGCTTGCTCATTTATTAAGACAATGGCATCGTGTTCTTGGAGAGACACAGCAAAGAGACACTATCAGGAGCTTTCCATGCTTGTAGCCATGGCTGGTTAGGTCTGCTTATTGCCAGATGCCTGAGCCTCCTCTCAGACATCACTGCCATGGCCTTCCCTGCACGCATCCATGAATCTCTCTGTGCCTCACTTGTACTTTGAAATCACGGCTAGGACACGGCTTCCTTCCCCCTTGGCTCTAAGTCAGGAGCACAGACAGCACCTGCCAGAGTGGGCCTCAGACCACATCCACTGAGACTGCCAACATAAATAACAGTGATAACTGGTGATATCTCTTCAAAGAACTTTATGCTTTTCCAAACCTCTTCCCAAAGATTTTAACCACTTCAAGGCACAGCTGGCACGGTACAGTTTGGAAGGCTCTGCAGATTGAAACAAAACACAACTATGCACCTTTTTTTGAGGAAAAAATACTTTACTTTCCCCATGAGACATATATCATCTACGTAATATCAGCTCCTGATGGGAGGCCTGACAACACGTATCTGAAAAGAGAAGCTGTATGAACTTTGTTGTATTTGTTATTTCTCAACCAGCTTGAAAACACAGTTGATAATTACACAAAAGCAAATGCTGGGGACAAGTAATTTCCTTGCCCTACTCTAGGACACATCATATACATGACAGCATGGACAAAGAACAGACAAGGCACAGTGGCAGGAAGATGTACAAGAAAGAGAGAAGAGATTAATGCAGGCACAGGCACATGCCAGTAACAGAAGTTGTTTTACACTGAGAAGCACTAGCACTGCTAAAATTCCAGCACAGGGGGAAGTGGCCTTTCTGCCAGGAAGGGGGAAAGCAACTGACCTGGGAGACCATTATAACCTGCAGTTCTTGTCTGATCCCAGCCAGAACTGGTTTAGGGCTCCTCAACATGGCAGGCTGACTGCTGTCCCCCAAGTCCAAGGGAGAGGAAGCTGCCAGGCTGTTCTTGCCAGAGAGAAAGGGAGAGCCCTGGCAAGCTGGGCTAGAGTCTCCTGCATTTACCAGAGACAGGCAGAGCAAGAAGCAGACATCTCTCCCAGCTGCAAGCTCCCATGGTGTCCTTTTGCGGGGGAAATTGGCTTCCCAAGTTTCAGGCATGAACAAACACTGCACATGAACATTACCATTTTGGTCCTCCTGCCGCCCTAAAGAGAGCAGTGCCCGGGAGCTGGTTGCCTGAGGCTGTTGGTCACTGTCCTGTGGATCTGAGTTCAGCTGTCACACCTCTGCATTTCATCTGCCTTCCCTGACAGCCATGGGAATCCCTGTGCAGAAAGGAGCAGGGGAGTGGAGGTTATCTTCTGGTGTGTGGTGGCAGGCAGGGCTCTTACACTGTGCTGCAGCATCCCTGCCTCAGTGGGAGGTTATCTGTGGGGCTGGTCTTGGGGTTTGGCACAGCTCAGAAGGGGAACAGAAACACTGGGCAATGCAAAAACGGAGGCCCCGAGTCACCTTCTCTGTTGAACACAACAGCTAAACAACACTCTCCCTTGTGAGAAATCTGAGGCTTTGCAAATCCAAGCTTTACAGATAGTAAGTTTTACCTTCATTTTCTTGGCAGAACCTGATTTCAGGATCCTGTTACCCTCACAGTAGTTATTGCTAGGTTAAGGAGCTCAGCCTCAGCCAGCAACATACCTTACACTGACTACTAGCACAGGTTCAACCACCTGAAGCAGACAGTTGCTGCTTGGATCTCTCCCAAAGTGCCAGACTTAGTTCCTCACAGATCAGCATCCCAAGCATTTGATATCTGTGCAGTAATACAAACTCAGAACCTCATCCAGTAATTTGAGTCCATGGAAAAGGCAGACACTCTTTCAGAGACCTCAAAAGAACAGCATTTTTTTTTTTTATTTTGCAGTTATACCTTGGTACTCATAGTCTGCTCTTGAGCCAGGATCTAAAACAAGGTCTTACAAATTAATTTGTAAGAACCTTCCTCTGTGCCTTTCAACACACAGAAGACCTGATGAGTTAACTACAAAGGGCTGTGTGCACTCTTTGAGCCCATTATACAGCACATAGCTCCTCTGTTCAATTACAATTTAGCATATGAATTTTCTGTTTAATTAAAATTTGGAGGGAAAAAAAAGCCTATTTCAGGAAGTTCTCCTGACATAGGCTGTTTTCTTCTGAATAGGATAATAGCTTCAGTGCAGAGAGGAGCAGGAAGTAAGCAACTTCATTGTTCTATTTTCAGCTAGAAAAGCTGAAGGTAAGAAGTTTTGCTCAATTCTGAATTCAGTGGAACTGGGAGTCAAGAACTGTGGCAATATCTCACAGGTAAGTCTTGTCCCCAACAGCAGGACCAGCTGATGATGGGAAGTGAGTCATGAGACCCTGCAGTTCCTGCCTCCACAGCTCCTGTCTGAAATCTGAGCTCCCCGTGGGCTGGGCAACAAGCTCCTTCTCACAGCTCCCGCTGGGCCCTTGGAGTTGAATGACCCTCTGCTTCAATTTACCAGGAATATCTTGTGGTGGTGACAGCCCTGAAATCTGGGCCATCCGAGGACAGGGCTCATCCTGAGGTCCTTCAGACATTGCCAGAGAGGCTTTCCCTAGAGTGCAGTGACACATCCATCTTAAAAAAGGCGGCAATACAAGATGCCCCTGCACAAGGTCCCCACTAAACCTATCACTGCACAGCACACTAAACAGTGCAGCACTAATGAGAGCTGTTAGCAGTGGTCTGGTACAGCTCACATTTCTATTGGCTTTAAGCCTACAGAGCCTATTTGAGGCTAACTATTGCAGAATGTCAGTGATTAAGGTATTTGAAATATATTTACAGTGGCCCTGTAACAGCAGCAATAGTCTGCACCAGTTACAAGGAAAGAGAAGCCTCAGCAAACAGAAAAATGCTTGGAAAAGAAGTGTTTTGCATGAGGTTGAAAAACTGATATTCATCTCATTTTCACAGTATTCTTCAATGCAAATGGTGTCAGCACCCACAACTGAAAATTTGTTTCCTTGACAAAAAGAAGCAGCATCAAACTCCATAAATATGATGCTAGTTTGCAAGATGCAAGAACCTTGAGATGCAATTTAGGGAGTGTGAAAATAAATGACAAAGATTTCTTAGTGTCAACAGCCGTGTTAGAAATCATGTAACCAGAAGTTTGTTCCCTAACACTCAGACTTAGGACTCCACCACTACCGACTGCTTTTCATTTTACAATATTTCAGACCTTCTCCCAGTTCCACTGGCAGTCAACTCTCATTGTAGTTATCCAGAGTTAAGCACCTCTTTCCTCAACAGCTGAATCTAAGGTATAGAGGGGGTTACCAAGGTAATCTGGGAACAAACTACAACAGAACAAAACTGGCTGTAAACAGGTAGAAACAACTACATTTTTTCTTCCTAATTCACACTAGTGAATATATTCTGCTTTCTTTACATGACAGCCATATCTTTTTCCTGCAGACAACCGTGTGTTGGGAACAAGTTGCAATATGCCACTCTGGACGCAAATGTTCAGAGTTTTGGGGTCCCTACTTTTTGGGGAAGGCTAGATAAAAGACATTGTGCCAGTCTGTTCAGAGGCAGAAATCTAATACATCACGTAGTTACAAATTTCATCTCTTCCCAAGATATGGGGGCAGGGGAGAAGGTGAAGGGGGGCAGAAGTTCTAGCTCTGTGACATGATACATCATTACACTGGAGAAGAGCATTCCTGATTTTTCACATTAAGAGTTCCTGGCAACAGTAGTGTCTGTTTCCAGCTGTCTGGATTATCCTAACAGTGGGGGAATAGCTGACAGTGACTTGGTACCATGGCGGCCAGACTGGGAGCACTGGGCTGTCGAGCACTGCTGTAGAAGTGCACATCAGACTGTGGCTAGAGGTTCTTGGGCACCTGAGACCCCAGCACACTTGACTTGGGCAAGATGTGATAGACCCCATTTTGGGAAGAGTTGCCACTCGGGTTGTTTATCTGTGCATGTTCCATCCCCCAAATTTCTGCTTCTTCTTTCCCCAGCTGGTCTAGGCTCTTGGGGTGCAGCTCTTCCTGACTGGTTTCTTCTTCCTGTGAATAAGAAGAAAGGGTGACCTGCAATGTCAGCAAGCTACCAAGAAGTCTAGCAACACTTCAAGAGAGAGGCAAGGTGTGCATGATATTAAAATATCCTCCCACATTCTTTCAGAAATTAGAACAAGCCTGCCTGTCTGTTAGAGATCCAATACACTGCTGCAATACACTGATGAATGCACATTCAAGCTTTAGACAAACAAGGAGAGATTCATCCCTTTTCATCCTTTACGAGCACATTCACAGAAATGCTGTGGCAAAGCAAATCTGCAAACAAACACTTGCATAAGATTTTGGGCATGTTCACATGAGAAGGAGGACCTCCCAAAACACTCTTTGAGATGGGAAGGGATCACAAGACTACTCTGCAAAAGGGAGGCTTCTTTCTGACTCTGCTAGGTCACTTTGTGCTGTTTGGCTATCCTCATTATTGAAGCCACAAAAACATGAAGTAGTGACACGGCTCCCACATGCCTTGCTGCCTTTGACTTTAAAGCTGAAGGCCCAAAATACACTGGTTGACTCGATATGGGCAGTCTTTGGCAAAAGTCAGAATTTTGAAGTGAGATGCTATAAGCACACAGCTGACAACCTTCCACCCCATGTGTGATAAATAATCCACAGGCAAGATTTTAAGATCACAGTCCACAACAGCCATGAGCTGCTCTTGCGGGAAAGGACAGGCTGATAATTGTAATGTCTGAGGATGAACAGTTACAAAGCAACTGAAGACAGGCAAATTTTATCTACTGCCACAGGACTGAGGCTGGCCTCAAAGGAGCCAGAAAGTGTGTTTAAAGGTACCATGGTTAACTGACGGGACATGAAAGCAAGAGGTTTTGTGTCATTTTGCTTGAACAGAAAAGCCTTGATCATACAAAATGCTGATCCTGCCCAAGCCTTTTTGTCTTATGTCAATGAGGATTGGAAAAGCAAAGATGATACCAGGCCCTTTCACCTGATCTGAAGCTGGTTCAAATGCATGGTGGAGGGCTACCAACCTTGCTAGCATCACCCAGTGGTTTGCCCAACAGATCCTTCCTCTTCAGCTCTTTTCTTTCTGGCACATCGAGCTTGTTTACCACCGCATCAATCTTGGAGCCAATGCTGTTTATGGACTGCTCCAGCTGCAGCACACGATGCAGGAGGCTGAGGGAAACACGGAGAGCATTTGTAAGCTTTTTCTTGTGATGATTAGTAGGTTTTGCAGCAGACATGTCCCACAGACCTGAAATAAAAAGGAAAGCTCCCCAGATAACTGATTCATACCCACTGATGATGTAACTCCCTGCTACACCATGTTTTCATCTGTAATCAGTGGTTCTGCTTAGGATGGGTCCCAGCTCAGACACAGTATAATTCCATTATTAAATATTGCACCTGCCTCTCCTTTGATATGGCCCTATGTGGTTTGCTCAGTGTTTCTCAGTAGCAGAATCAGGATATCCTGATTCTCTGTGCTGTATTCATCCCGTGCTCCTCCTATGGAAGAAACAGCCAAGTGTTATTCTTAGACCTGGAGGATAAATGCCAGCTAGGCTATAAATCAAGGATATTTATTGCTACAGGACCTTCTGTAAAGGTATCAGCTTTCCCTTGCCCAGTTATCTGGGACACCTTCTGACCTGAAACGTGACAGCATATTGCCTGTGGCCAGATGACAGCTGCAGAGGTTATTCAAGAGGCAGAAAGCAAAATTTCTTAACTCAATCTTTTACAGGAACAAGCAAACTACATTACTAGAACTGTACCACTAACCTGCTTATTTACACATGTACAAGATAAAAGGGACAAGATCTTACTGACACTGCTCAGCACCACTGTAAAGAGTTACATCAGGGAAGGAAGAGGCAGGAAGTCAGACCCCTCATTTGCAGGGGGGTTAAACTACTGACAGCACAAACATACACTTGGAACTCTTCTTTGGAGACCCAGATGGCCTTATTGGTGTGGTTATTGCTTGTTTCCATGTAGGTCAGATTCTCATCCAGGTTGTTGTCACCATAGGATTTCCCCAAATTTTCAATCTGTGTATTCAGAGCAACCTGGAAAACAAAGAAACTCCTGCAAATATGGATACTGACTCTGTGGTCAGCTTTACTGTGAATAACGCAGAGCTTCACAGGCAGCAATATACTCAGCTGTTTCCAGGTAGAGTTGGAACTATGTTTTACTTGCCTGCTTAGTTTATACCATAAACCCAAAGATTCCTGAGGCCACTTTGGAGTGATCTCTACCAAACAGAAGATTTTTTTCTTTGCTCTTTTTTTTTTTTTACCCTTTTTGCCTCTAGGTCATGCTTCATCTGCTGTTGCTCCTCTTCATCAAGGATATGGTTGCCATCTTTGTCAAATCTGGAGAATGCTGCTGTGATCTCATGGTCTGCATGGCCCAGTCTGCAAAAGAATAGAAAGAGAAAGCTCAAAGCATAGAATTACACTGTTAAGCTCTAACAGTGGGAATTTTGAAATCAGTGTATTGTTTCCTCCTGCCAGTGACAAACCTAAACATCCCAAATGGGTGAGAGATAGTTAAACAAACCTATTTAGAACAGGAGATTAAACATTTGAGGAAAGATAATTTTTTTTTTGAGTCTTAAATTGCCCAAATCTGAGCTAACTGCTCTCCTTGTCTTGAAAAGCAGAAAATTTAAATTACCTGTATTAAGAGAAAGGACTAAGTGGGCATCCTTCAAACTGACTCACTTACTCCTTCAAGCTGTTCTTGAATTCTTCAAAGTCGAGTTGTTTTGTTCCATTCTGCAGGGCTTTCTGCACGTCGGAAATCCGCTCCTTCTTCAGCTTCAGCCTCGTGAGTGTCCGGTTGTAGCTCTGTTACCGAAGATACAGACACAGAATCATGCACATAGAACAGTGAAAAGCAGAGCAGAGTGGGCAATGCAATACAGGTTGAGCATTGCTAAGTAATATCAGCAGTTTTTAAGCTTTCCACAAGCAAAAATAAAACACTGCTGTATGAACCTCATCTCTAAACTAGAGTCACACCTTCAGAGTGACACCAACATGCTAACCCTCTGCTTTTCTGGTCCCAAATCTTCCTTTATCTGATTTCTCAGCACATCCACTGTTTAAGATAATGTCTCAAATACTATTCTTTGCAGAATATTGGTCCCACAGCAGAATTGTGACCTTCCAGGAACTTTTCTGGAATTTGCCCATGGGAAAGACGGATTTAACCTGCTAGATTTGTGCCATTGTAACAGGCTCAGCTTAGCAAAGTAAGGCTTGCCATGTTATTGATCAAAGTACATTCTATGACGGGCTTTGTCTAGAGACCATCCGGGGAAGAAAAGTCTCTCAGAAACACTACATCAAGTAACAGGATTCTCCCAAGACCTGCTTTCTCATCTTCTCATTGCCAAAGAGTCTGGGAGCTTGATTTATCCCAGAAAGGAACTGTGACTTGTGCACACAAAGAAGGGGGGTCTGGAGTTGTTTCTCTCTAGTAAATTCCACTTAGGTCAGGGACTTCCAAAAAATGCTAAAAAAATGCTTCATGATTTAGCTAGAAAGCAGCATGGCTTTCACTATTCCTTACCTGCTTCAAGATGTCAGAGAGCTGCAGCTCATCCTTCTGGCTCGAAAGCTCCTCCTTGACTTCTGAGTAGGTGTCATTGATGATGGCCAGAAACATGTTCTAGGAAAAGGGGAAGAAGTGAGATGAATATGCATGAGACATCTTGCCTGCTCCAACAGCTGAAGCAGCAAGAAACAGGCACAGATGTGCAGGACTTAGTTAAAGTAAACAAGGAGCTGTTTCCCTGTGGGGTATCTCTTGGGCAAATTGAAGAGTGTGAAGGAAGGCCTACTTCAACCACACTGTTCTTTCTTAAGTTTTTGCAGCTAAAGCAGTGGCTGAAAGTACATTTGTTCCCACCTCAAACAGTCCCTTTGGTAGCTTCTCTTGCAAAATCTTAGGTTACATTTGGACTCCTGACAATGGGTGTTTAACCTGGTTATTATGAGCATTCCTCTGCATCCATTGCCTAGGAAGCCAGTCAGTTTCAGTCTTCACCTTAACAGATGTTGGCCCTTAATCACCCTAATAATCAAATTCCCAATCGTAGTAACACAGTCTTTACCTACTGTGGTCTATTTGCACTGCAAACAGAAACTCCTTTTCTAAGCGTTTGCACTGCACCTAGCCCAGGGATTATCAGGAGGGGTCTCTCAAACACTGCTCTCAATACAGGGACAAGGAGGACTTTGTTGCTTACCAGGAGCACAAAGAAGACGAAGAATACATAGGTGACAAAGTAAATAGGCCCAAGGACCCTGTTGGCATTGTCAATGGAATTGTAGTCAAAATCACCAAGAATGATCCGAAACTGGGTGAAACTGGGGGAAAGAAAGAGCACAGGGTCACACAAAGGCACATACATTTATCCCACATCCTCAAACAGTCCTGAGATGAACCTGAACCTGCCTGCAGCCCAGATGGGCACAGGCACAAACCACAGCAGGGTCTAAGTCACTCCAGAGTGGTGAGTTAAATGTATCCCTGGTATTTCAGGGGTGAACTGAGCTGATCTGGTTAGAGCAAGAGGAAAATAAAACATGGTTTCCACACAAATTCAGGTTGTCCAAAGTGTGTTCTGGTATAAATAGGAGTCAAAACCAAAACAACCTGCATTTTCCCTGATTAAAGGCATTTGACTCAACAAAGGCATCTCTTGCAAGACAGTTTGTGAGACTCTGGAGGAATGTTAGAACTGGACAGTACTCTTCAGTCTTTTGCAATTCATAGCCCCTATAATGGAGAAATTTTAAGTGTATTGATCCTAAGCTTCCTTGTCTCAGGTTTCTCTTGTAGACCCCTCAAAGGCAGGACCTGGATGCCCAGAGGTGTGTAAAACACAAGCTGAAAACCACTGCTGTAGCAGGTACCTCCATTAAGATCACATGTTGCTTGAGCAGGCCCATGGACTGCAGGATTGTCTGATTGTCTGGGACTTTAACTCACTTCCCCAACACTCCCTTCTGTGTGTGCTCATCCACCCACTGGTCATCCTCCATCTCAGATATATTGATCATTATCTGTGGGACTTCTCTGGAAATAGGTATCCTTACCAACAGCCACCATATCTCTTGTCCTTACTGGTAAACACCAGACAGAAATCTGCCTGTAGCCCTCAGTTTTCTCATTGTGTTCTTTTGTCCATGAAGATATCACAGCCAGAAGGCTGTGAGCAACTTATTAACCATTGTGGGTTTATTACAATGAGATACAACAGGTGTCTGATTGACATTGAGATTTGCAACTGGGGGGAAGAGTGGAGAGCAGTTAAAATTATTTTGATAAAATTATGGAAACATGGTACTAACTTACACACTTACATGCATTTAACAAAGGTACTGAAGTTTTCCACTTGTGTCCCAAAGAGAAGGTAACCCAGCTGGGCATAGGCAAAGAAGACAATGAAGAACATAATGGCAAAGCCCAGGATGTCCTTGGCACAACGTGCCAGTGTGGAGGAGAGCTGGGTCATTGTTTTGTTAAAGCTAATGTACTTGAATATCTGCAGGATGGAAGAATGGGGACAAAGTTAGGCCAAACCATCAGCTAGGTCGGTCTCTTTCATGTATGCACATGCTTACTAAGACAAGAGGCTCGCTAGAGGACCAATGTACTGAGGAGAAAGTTGGCTAGGGAATGGAGGCTTAGTCTTCAGGATATTTGTCCCAGGTGTGCCACCATCCTTCTCTGGGTTCGTAAACGTATGACTGTTCCCTCTGTCAATGGAAAATATAAACAGGGACTGCTAGAAGGACAAATGTCCTAAGGCTAATGAGGAGCCCCTTGCTGGCTTTCCACCACACCAAGATGCTTTAGTTGAAATGCAAAGCCCATGTCAACAGATGATTCATTTCTAGCTCTTGAGTGACCATCATGAAAAAAACCCATGGTTTGCAAGATTATCCTCAAGAATACCAAAATAGTACAGGATGGACAAAGTTACGTGGTACTCAGCATTTTCTAAAACCACTTTTACACCACAGTGTCTGAGCTTATATCCCTGACTATTATCTCCAAATAACTGACCTCAGAATGCAGGGTGAAAAGTTGCCCAGATTTACTGCAAAACAAAGCACATGACTTTGAGAAAAATCCTCTGTTCTATAGCTGTTACACGCATTTACTCAGAGGGATAGAAGAAGAGGCCTGATTGGAGACCTGGCACCTCCCAGACCCCCTACCATACCTTGATCCAGGCAAAGAATAAGTTGACTGCATTCATATTGTTGTACTGTGTCTGCCAGAATGCCAGGAACTCAAAGTCTGCATAGGTGTTGGGGTGTTTCAGCAGCTCTCCCAGCAGCCTGTTCACCTCCGTGGTGCGAAAGATGTGAAACCCAATAGCAACAATGGAGAGCTGCAAAGAGGAAGAGGAATAGTCCGTAGTGACCATTGTTCCTATGCTTTCCGTGGAAATTAAAATGTCACAGAACTCATTGGAATCCCACTTCAGAGCTGCAGTCTAGTGGTGAGCTATGGAAATAGAGTCTTGAATGTGCATTTTTGTGCTGAATGATGCCTTGACTTCACAGTCTCTTTGGCATCTCTAAGAAAGAATTTTCTCCTAGCAGTTCTTCCAGACACAAGAGCGTGTGTCCATTTACTCCGCAGTTCATTTTTGTATTAGAGCAAAACCTGTGCCAGCTCTTGTCTTATCTAGACTAATTTCCACATTCCTTCATTTATTTTGGCTCTTATACCTCTCTGCCATTGCTCCCCCAAAAAAGTGTGCAAGGACCCTCACCAGAATGACAACCACATCCAGGATGTTCCAGATGCTGGTGAAGTACTGAAGCTTGTGGATACGGAGCTCCAAAGCCTCTTCCACCACATAGTAGAAGATAAAGACACAGAATACAATTTCACAGGCAACAATGAAGAAGTCCCATGCGCTGACATATCGTATGAGCTTCACTGTCCGGATCTGCCAGGAGGGAATGGCACCACCAGTGGCTGGAAACTCAACCACTAACCTTGAAGGGGACAAGGGAACAATTACAAACTAGAATTTTGAGGGACATCAAACTTGAGCAGGAGCTATCCACCAGACCATGAGTGGAAGAGTTGTGCATGTGTTTATGCAGCCGTGTCTCTGCTGCTTCACTGCTTCTGATAGGAAAGGGTGAAAGGTGATGAGAAGTGCAACTGGTTATTTCGGGACTTCTCACTAATCCATACAATTTCTACTGACATCACTCAGACCCATCCCACTGGTGGACCATAATAAAATATTTAGATTTTAAGAAACAATAGCATTGAGGAAGATGCAAGGGGCTGAAGAATTCTCGTCAGGACTCAGCTTACCTCAGAACACAGAACAGATTGATATTTGCATTATACACAGAGAAATCAATGAAGACAACTCGTGTTCCCCGATCCAGCCACAGTTTCTCCTTCAAGACTTGCAGGGCTTCAGCACTCTCTTCTCTGGTCATCTTGAGATCTATGTAGTATCCTCCCCCACTGTAACTGGTTAGTCTTCCCCAGTGAGATGAACCACCCAGCTCCTCCTCAGAATGGTACCTCCACCTGCAACAGACAAGCCACAAACAAAGGCTTCACCAGCCCAGGCTTGGATATGGCCTTGTACCCAGGAGAAATTAGACTATATCTTCAAGGGGCAGAGCAATTTTTAATTAAAGAATTGGCACTTAATTCCTATTCCAGATCTGACCCCACACAATTTCTCCATTATTGTTAGTTTTCTGGTTTAGTGCTTCCCAGCAGTGACACAACATGATTTACAATACCATGGAGGAAAAATTCAGAGGTTTGTTGGGTGTATTGGTCTTGTTTTCATGGAGGTTGCTCTTAGGATCCACTATATTGCCTTCTACCACATTACACACAACCATCTGCTTAGAATGCTCTTGTGCTCATATTTCCTAATGAGCAATAGCTTCTCATTCATGGATCAAGACTCATGCAGTGAGAGCAGAGTTATTAAACTCCAGCTACCTCACATTATTATAGAGAAATAGGGTGTCAAGATGAAAGGGATGCACTCCCTTTTCTCTGGCTCCTGAAATCCCAGAGGAAAGCAAATAGTAACTTGCCAGCTGAATGCCAGTTTGCCATTTGATGGATCTGGTCCCAAAGGTCTTTATTTATCCTCAATCTCTTAAAAATAGGCAACAACTTCTTCCTACTTTTCCGCTGGATTTTTGATGGCTTTCCCAACATGAAGGCTCATTCTGTTGTGCCTCTCCACAAGGAGACACTCAACCTTATTGATAGACAAAAAGGACTTGCTGCCTCTGATTGCAAGGGGAGTTCCAGCCTTATGTGAGACACTCACCCCTGGCATCCTGCAGCTCAGCAGTTCTTACCTGAACTAGAAGAGACTAATTTGGAGCAGATGTACTTACGCCGTTCCATTGATGAGCCCAAAGGAGACCCTTTCCTCCTTTTCTTCAGAGTATACATCATAGCAGCCAGAGATTTCCTCCTTGAAGTCATCATGCACCACACAGGAGTTGTTCTTCACCTTCAGTTGTCTCATGCGTGGGACACCCAGCAGCAAGTTCTCATAATAGATGTATGACTGGGAGCTGTGCGCTGCCAGGGACTCGTTGTTGTACCACTTTGTCCAGTAAAGATTATCCAGCAGGGGACCTTGTGCATACTGCAAAGGAGGGAGAGGAGAACAACTCATTCATAGCTCACGCATCAGAGGAATTTTCTTAGTCTGGGATTGAGGTAGTAAGACCCGACCCACCCCTCTCTTCTCCCCAAGATGGAAAGTAGTAGAAATTTGTGTTGGATGTATGTTAAAGAGAAGAAAGACCAGGGGTGGTGGTAGAGGAGGAAGGCTGGGCAGCAGGGTCATTGTTGGTTTCTCACAGGCTTGTAATGTGTTTGAGGCACCTTCTAAGGCTAATGACGAGACAAGAGCCCTACAAGTCTCTTTGTCTCTTCTACTTCAGTCGGCACAAGTCTCAAGGAATTGCCTTGGCACCAGTTGTGAATGATGAAAAGTGCGTGTGCCTGTATCCTGGAAACAGTGGGGAAGAAACAATAGTGCCATTGTTTGCCAGAGTGTTTTAATATGACAGAAAAAGACAAATCTAATTAACAAATAATTTCTGGCTGTCAGAGATAAGCGGTTGCAATAACTCAATGGTCTTCACTGTGGCTCTCATTATTCCTTCACCCATTCTTTGATAGAAATATGTTAGACCCCAGATGTTTTTCCCCTTCTTTATTCTCTTTGATAAAAGTCACTGGAAATTTTAATCCCACTTCTTCCTAGAGAATCTACAGATTAGACAAGCCCAGGCATGAATTATGGACAGGTTAATTTTGATGTTCTCAAAATGCCATGAAAACAGACACAGGCTATTACTAAGACATCAGCTTGAAGGCATTGAACTGTAGGATTCAAAGCCACTTGTACCACAAGGAAACCTGAAGTAAATCCCTTGGCTTCTCTGGGCCGGTACTTCCTATCTGTGCAATGAGCTGATGCTCCTATCACCAAAATTATTTTGTTATGTCCTGTCTGGGGAAGTGGACTCTTCTGGGCACACACAACACTTAGCCTAGCCAGTATTCTGGACACAGTGCTCAGGAATAAATTATACTTTTATTCAGTGAATATTTTGCATGCAAATGTTACTGTACCTATTGCTAGTAGCTGGCAAAAGCTTGTGGCAGCAAAATGTCTTGCTGAAATCACTAGACAGTACTTCTGAGGGAACTGAATATCCCAGTCCAGCTGAGGTTTCAGGGTTCCCCATGGCAGGCCAGATCTGTACTCACCACCCAGAAGTCAGCCATGCTGCCGATGGACTGGAAAGAGACACGGCCATCTGTAGAGGTCTGCAGGAAGAGCTCAGACATCACTTTGGTGTAGTAATAGGCATTGGAACTTGTCATTCCATATGTCACTAAGAGAAAAAGAGGAGGGTCCTTCCTTATACTTGAATATTGGAGTCTGATATAAATGTATTTATATATTCACTTTCTATGTACCTTATATTTTCACAAGTAAGCTGAACAAGGCGCAGGAGAAGAAATCTTAGGACTTTCTGCTTTCTTAGGGATTTGCAAACTTATCTGCTCTGTGTTTCAGAGTTTAAATGGTCAGACTGACCGACCATAAGAGTTAAGTAGTGAGAGATGACCATTGGAGGATACAACTGAACATCCTCAGTAACAGTTTTTGTTCTCAGACAAAATTTCTGAGGGAAATTTTATTTCTCAGAACGAAGTCCATGATCCATATTTTGAATTTTTGATGTGAAGTCATGAAGGCACAAAGACCACCCTATTTTCCCAAGTGAAAACATTCAGATAAGTTTTCATCAACCAAGAAACCCCAAAAGGAGCAGGCTCTAACTTCCACAGACATCCTGTTCCGACTCTCCAGTGCTTCTTCCTTCAGGAAAACATCCATCATGGTGATCACTAAGAACATGTCCTACTCTTGAAAGGACACCAGGAAAACAAAGCACCTGACATTCAAGACACAACCCCCCACACCTCCTGGATGAGTCAGTGTGCGACACCATGTACGTCTGTGTGCGTGTCTTGGTTCTTTCATGACTGAAGCACTGTCTCCCTGGGCCAGCGAGATAGTAACTTGGGGTGGTATTGTCTGTCCATCTCTCCTGCCATAGGATCCATGAAATATAACCCTCTTCACCGTCCCATGCCGCAGGTGCTCATTTGTGATAACGAATGAACCTTTGCAAAACCAAACAGCCATTGTCCTACCTGCACAAAGTCCATATTAGCATTAGCATTCAGGGCAGGGACACATTGCATTCACCCCAGAACAACAGGGTGAGCTGCCATCTGCTTTATCACCTCAGCCACCCACCCAGTCTCAGAGGGGAAAATCTCCCTGAATCTGTCTTTGATACTAGGAAGTTTCTAGGGTCTTGAACATTGGCTGTGAAACTGAGAAAAGACCCTGGGCAGATCCTCCCAGGACTGTGGAGTCAATGGCTAGAACTGATAATGTGAATCAGAAAATACTGCTTAATTCTAACCAACAACAGTTAGCATTCAGTAATTTTACTTCTATGTGCAGCAGCTATTCTGTAGGTTAATGACAACTTCTTGCTGCTGTGAGCGCCCGTACAATAAATGTATCACTTACAGCAGAGCAAGGAAGACTAGTAATAAAAGCTTACATTATTCCCCTCACTCTGAACACAGAAATGATGCCTATGAAATATGAGAGCTACTTACATAGACAGATGTCCACCAAGAACATAACATAGACCAGCAGCTCTCGCAGGGTGGTCTTCACGTAAAGCTCCCTGTTTTCAGCTGTGTTCTCAGTCAGCGTAGTGCCCCACAGACCTGTTGGGTACAAAGAAGGGACTGTAGAGTTTTCATGGCCATTCTCAGGGGCCATGTGAGGAGCTGTAGTCCTGTTCCAAAAGAATGCTGTTGAGAGTTGAAGTTTTGTAGCTTTTCAAGGCCAAGCCACTTTTCATTTCAAAATTTGACCTATAAAAATGTGCTAAATACCCCTAAGAAGAGCCATTCCAGCCTGAATAAAAGATGTGTGGCTAACCAACACTGAAATATACGGGCTTTTTATTTTGCTAAATCACTCTTTAGTTTTCTGTTGGTGTTCATTACGGCCTGATCTTTTCCTGACTGTTTTCCGGCTTACTCTTTGCAGAAATTCAGTCCTTGTCACAAATGCTCTTGAAACCATGATATTTCATCTCAGTCACCCATGTGCCAACAGCTGACCTTCTGAGAGGTCTTCCAGAGCAGAACTGCATCTGGTGTTAGCTTTACAACTATTACTCCTTTTAGTGTATATTGAACCATTAGGCCCCAAATATTTGTCTTTTGATTACCTAAAAACTCTTCCAGTTTTCTTGTTGGTCATAAGTCTCAATCAAATAACCCAACTCAATATTTTCAGCATAACACTTAGAGCCAAATTATCTTCAGGACATCTAACAATGGAGCTTAGCTGAATCCAATACACCAATTGCACCAGCTAAAGATCCTATTTCTTCACACAACTCATTAAATGTCACCAGGGTTGTCAATAAAAGAGAAACGCTTCCTTTAAAAGGAGCCTTGATATTTTGGGTTTGATGAACCACCCGATACCATTAGTGTATTTGTTTGTTCTTTTTGTAATGGCTTTCTGTTGTGCTTTCTGGAATGCTCCTGAAGTTGAAAGGCATTAGAACTTTCAATTGAAAGCGTAGTGATGAAAGCCATGTCAATAATAGCCATAGTCTTGCTGCTTTCTGCAGCTCCTAGAGAGCTCAGCCCTGATTCCTATCCCCAGTAGGATGCAACAACCATCTTCCTGCAAACCAGGATCAAAGCTGATCAAAGGCCACACATTTGAAGTCATCTGGCAGATGACAAACTTCTTTTTTCTCTGGAGTGAGCAAAAGTGTTCTAGCATTTATCCTGTCATTTTGATAGCTCTTTGGCATCTCAAGAGATTAGAGAGCTTTTTGCACCATCAACTACCATAGTGACTGTTGCAGCATCTGCCATCACTTCTGGGCAGACAAACCAGTAGCCTGTTCTGGACCAGCAACTGAAATGACAGCCTGGAGATGATCTGGATCAACTCCTGTGGAGGGGAAAGTATCATGTGAAGGGGAAAATATCAGGAATCTTCACAATGGAGAAAAACAAGGTAAAACAATTTGCCCATCTCTTCAGGTCACTTTTAAATGACCACCTTCATCCTCAGAGATGACTACATCACAATCTTTTAACGAGTTTGTTTTGGTTTTTTTTCCATGAGCAGGGAATCCCTACTACCCATAGGTTTGGAGCACAGGCACAGACTTTCTTTATGTTGAGAACTGAAGTGTACTCAGGAGCACCTAAATTCAAGAACACTCAAATATCCTTGAGAATTTGGTTCAGAGACTTGCCTGAAATGGTATCTGGAGGACCATGAGGCCACTCCAGTCCTTTCAGATTGCATCCAGTGGTTGTAATCCTGTATCAGCTGAGGTTTATTTTTAGCTATGTCTTTAGGAAACATGCCAGGGAAATCTATCACCTGATACATGAAGCATGTCCCCATCTGTGTCTCCTTTGTCACCACCTACCCCCTTGGGGATGCAGCTGTTTTGGACATGACATTTGGAGTAGAAGGACTCAAGGCTAGAAGACATCCAGTCTTCCCTATGGCACCTTGAATAACCATCCAGCACTCACATGGCTGAGCAAAGAAAAAATAACAGAATCTAGAAAACAGGCTATGAATGCAATTAATTTATAAGTCTCACCTTCCTGATAGCAACAAGTGACTGATAAGAATTACTGGCAACACCTACATTATCTTCTGAGTGTGCTTTTAAGCCAGATTTGTGATGCAGTTGAGTGACTAGCTCACAGTCTCAGGTACAGCTGGAGATCCTCTTCCAAAGGCAGTGGGAAGCTGGGTGTCCCTCATCAACCACCATGCACCCAGATACCCAGCACAGTCTGTCCCTAGGCTGGCCATGAAACAGCTGAGGTGGCAGGAGGCAGGCAGGAACCAGGACACAGAGTTGCTTGGACACTGCTTGGAGAGGAAAGGTCCTGAGCAGAGCCACTAGGAGCAGCAGCTACTCATTACTAACCCAGCACAGCAACTGATGAGGACAAGACAAAAGCTTAATAATCCAACTATTACCACTAGCTATGGACATGCAATCCCAGGAAATGGTTTTTAAGCAAAAAAACCAACCCCTCAACCTGTCATTGTCTAACTGACTTATATGTACTACTTCTGTTTTCCATGTGAGACACCAAGGGGATTAAATGGAAAGGGAAGGGGGAAAGCCAGCAATGGAGAGACAATGAAAAATGATGGGCACCTAGTAAAGATGCAAAAGAAGGAAGCAAATTCTTCAAGGAAGATGTCCCTACTTCTGTGAGGCTCAAAGAGACCTTTGGTCTGTCTGCACTGGCCTTTGGATGCCCAGCTTTGGTATTTCCTACAGCCCTATGTACCACCCTTAGTGGCAGGACACACTGCTGCAACAGTCAGAAGAAGAAAATGCTGTGGTGTCCTGACAGTTATCATCATTTGCATGCTCCAAATTCAGCTCTGGCAGCTCACAAATGGAAATTTGATGTTAAAGTATGGATATGTTTTCCATTTTAAGCCTCAAACAATGCCTAGAAGAAAGCATTTCAGAATAAACCAGGTAAATGATTGGCTAAGAGTAATCTGTAATTAGCTACCAAACCCACTCAGCACTGTTCCTTGGCCAGGAGAAATCTCTAAAGCCTCTGCTCTGAATTCCATGTGAATTAGTACTGTTAGACTGTAATGGCAATGACAAAAGTATTGATCACAGAGGGGCTGTGCAATTCAGGACTAAGCTATACTGTTATTCACTCCCTTGCACTGTTAGAGGGTATAGCTCTTAGAAAGCCTTCCAAGTGAGGAAAAAAAGACATATTGTCAAGAAAATGTTGGGGTTTTCTTTTTTTTTTTTGCTTTATTTTCCCTGTTTTTAAAATATTAGGATTTTATGCCTTCTGTAAGAACCTGTTCAAATAATGCCCTTAGCCAGGATTGTATCCTGACAGGAGACTTATCTTGCCTCAAGGGTTTTGTTTGTCTCTGAATAAACTTACATAATATTTCATTCCCCTTTGTCTTTTAAACTGGAAAACAGCACCTCTTTCTTTCAGCTATCTTCAAGCAAAGCATTATTTGATGCATTGCTGTGATCCCTTACATTTCAGTCCTGTAGCACAGGGGCCAGTGCCACTCTATCTAGAAAATGCCCACGAAGACAGAATAGTCTCACCACCACAGTGATGGCTCCTGGGGATTCAGAGCATCTAAGCTCTGCCAACAGATTCACTGCATGACCTTGAGCACACCACTAAGTCTCTTGCCTTGTAGTAAAGGTGACAGGACAGACCACGAAGCTATAGCAAGGCACACAGAATGAGGAGGCTCCTTTCAGGTCAGCCAAAGATGATCTCTGGAGTAATGCTACTGCATGTTCAACATGTCCCTGGACTACACAGACACTCTGAGGCTTCTACCTTCTGCATCCCTTCTCTTCCTCCCCTCCTTCCCACACCATCGCTCTGAGGGCTAATAAGTCCCTTCTAATGAGATATCAGAGATTTACCTCGGATGCCTCTGAAGATGTAGAAGCAGCACTTGAGGAAAGGACTTGTCTTCCCATTAACAGCTTTGCTCTGTTCTTCCTGGCAGGGCAGAGGATCCCTGACCTCTTCAAAATTCTCATAGGGGTTCTCCAGGATAGACTTGGGGTTGTAGATGGTTTGAATTTTCAAGGAGGTAGAGGGAGAGCCATTGTAAACAGGATTGTCCCAAGCTTTCTTCCCCACTGTCTCCAGTTCATGCGCCTCTGATACTTTAAAGTGGCTCTCAGCTCTGTTGTTTAGGTGAGACAAATTCATGACTGCTCACTGCCGGCAGAAGTACCCTTTAACTGGAGTTGTGAAGATTGCCTGCCCGGGCTGGAATTAAAAGTTAGCAGAGAGATAATCAATGCCCAACAGCTTGTCTGCCTCAGCAGCCAGGGGAGGGCACACCAGCAGCTCCCCAAAGAGAGTAAGCATCCTCTCTTTCTTTTATATCAGCTCAGCCGGTGACACCGATCAGAGGGGTGGCACTACCCATTGTTAGGAACCACCGTCAGCCCTATTATCCCACTTGCCCTGGGAACACCGACAAGTCGGGAGTCCTTCTCTGCTTCTTAGCGGCAATAACAGACCCAGATGCCGTCGTGAGAAGAGGAGGCTGCGAGGAGCCGGCCCCTGCGGATGGGGAGTGGCCGGACCCCTCAGGCTGCTGCAGCCCGGGTCAGTTCCAGGGGTCCCCGTGCGAGTGCCGTGGGGACAGGGGCCGGACAGCAGCCTTGGCTCGGGGCCGGAGCACTCCCACTTTCAGTGAAGGGCCAAAGAGCAGAAGCTCCCGTGAGCGCCCCGCAGGGGCACAGCATCCTCTTCCCTGTCTCATTTTAAAAGCCGGGGTGAAACACGGGAGTAAATGTAGTGGAAACCAGGGGCTGGAATCTTCTGCTTTCACAGTATTTCCACAAACCCTGTAGTGCCTGCCAGCCCTGAGGCAAGCCTAATTAAAAAACAACCAATCAACCAAACTCAAACAAGCAAAACTGGCAATAACAGTGGCTGGGAGCTGCCTGCATCCACTTTGCCACTGGCCCCCAGCAAGCAGTCGTCCCAGGCACCACAGGTACTGCAGGCCTGTGATTGTACCCTGGAGGGTCCCAGAGCTTAACCCTGGGATGGCACACTTGTCTTGGTGATGAGACTGTAAAACAATGTACAGCCTGAGCCTGGTCGTTCCTCAGGTCTGAATACATAATTCAGAAGAGATGCCTCTCTGTGGGTATTGAGGGTTGCTATTTTTCTGGCATTACCCAAGGAAGCAACACGACTCTCACACCTGTAGGCCCAAGTAAGGATGTTTTCTTTGGACTCTAATGTTTATCCAGGTGTTGTTGCCAAGCCAGCTGGGATATGCAGAGATGGCCCCTAGATGTCACCTCCTTGATCATGGCAACTTGGCACAGAGCACTAAGAGGGCAGAAGCTGGTTGGAAGGTCACTGGAGGTCTGGGTTGGATCCCCTGACTGAATTTGGTTCTAATAGGGCCTCTTGTGTTTTATTCCTCCCTAGCAAAATGAAAGCAGTGGCATGGAATCAGCGGGTGCAATGCATGGGAAGCATTTGCAGAGCTCCCAGGCAGCAGGAATGCTAAGGAATGAGGTCTCAGTGAAAGGCCACATGCCAGAGCCAGGCATCCAGCTGCACTCCTGGGACCATACAGCAGATACCCCTGGCCATGCACAAGCAGCATGACTTATGTGCAGAGCTGCTGCTTTGGGGGAATGTGGGGGTTTTTTCACAGTGCAGCTTTTGCTGCCCGTGGCACAGCACCACTGCACAGCCCATCCCATCCTTCAGGACCCAGGTACAGTGCAGATCTGCCATCTCACTGGCTGGGGCACAGAGCAGGTGGTGAGAGGGGGGAGATTGACCTTCTGTATTGAAAGACCAAGTCATGCACCTAGCCAGAAGACAGGTCATGTCTGTGCCACCTGATTTTGAAGAGCCTAACACAAGGCAGAACCAAAAGCACTCTATAATTAAGGAAACGCGTGCAATGCTTTACAGGCAGCATAGGGTGACTCTATTTATGTGAGTCTGGAAAGCTCCTTTTCAGCCAGTAAACTTGAATGATGGGAGATGTGTCAGCTGGGGGAGAATAGGATCCAGACTTTAGGACCTCACAGATCATTCTGCTCTGCCCGCTATGGTGTTTGATGTAAGCCTGTGTGGAGCAGCAGTATTTGCTGGCTAAGGAACAGTGCATGTCTGGTAGCACCTGTGAGCACTTACCTCACATCTCTTTTCCTTACAGTGCCTTGGGCCTTACTTGCCAAACTTTCATTTGTGTGAAAACCAGCCAACAGAAATTCTCTTCTCCATTCTTCTTTTTCCCTTCTTTGTTGAGGTCCATTTTCCAGCAGGGCTAGAAGAAACCTTTCAGAGATACCCAGGAAAGACTGTTTCTAAAACCAGAAACCACTATCACAATGGGATTCAGCATGTTAGGATAAGACAAAGTAACACAGCCACAGAAGTTTAGCTGTCAGCGTGCCAAGCACACATACCTTTAAACAATATCCCACACTTAATTCCTTTGTGTAAGGAGAAGAGAGCACCAAAGAG
Organism: Pachycephala philippinensis; assembly: GCA_013397055.1. Taxonomy (NCBI): domain Eukaryota; kingdom Metazoa; phylum Chordata; class Aves; order Passeriformes; genus Pachycephala; species Pachycephala philippinensis. The sequence goes on along the minus strand of VWZT01010910.1, from coordinate 1,106,309 downwards.
TTCATAAATTTCTCCCCAAAAAGCACTATCAAATGCTGAATTAGAACTACAAAGCATTTAGATTTCATGGTTAGAAAAAAGTCCTATCAGTTAATGAAGAGCAGTCAGTTGTTGGGACTGAAGGCGAGTCTGCTCACCAGACCCAAGAGGACAGGCTCTCCAGGAGCTCACCAGCCACTGCTGAAGCAGCCCTGATGGGAACATTTTCACCAGTTAGAGGTGATGCTGGGACACCAGTTACAGACTAACTCCCTGTGCTGAGTAGAGCTGGTAGAGGACCAGGACAGAAGTACCCAGCTCTATGACAGAATAAGTTTCTGCCCAGATTTTGAACAATAGTTTTAGTTTTCTTCCAGGAGCTTAATCATCATCACAGAGGTTTAAAATCTTACAGATGTCTCGTTCTTGAGAAATCTTGTATATAAGTTTAGCAGTACACAGTATACTACAGTCACTCTTTACTGCAACTAAAACAAAGAGAGACACAGCCATGGATAAATAATTCTATATCCAAGCTCCTGTTTTATTACTTAGGGTGCTATGTTAATTCTCTTGGCAATAACTCATTTTCAGTGGTTCTCATCAACACAAGCGTTTGGTTCCCACTTCCCAGGCAACATGAACAGAGCTAGAGATAGTTGTTATCTCTGTGTATTGCATCAGGGATTGAGAATGGGAAAGTGGTGGCAACAGCACTAATCAACTGTTAAACATCAGAAATAAAAGAAACAGACTTTCAAGCAGAGTACCTTGGTGTTGAGTAACCTGTTTATGACACATTTTGAAAATTTTCCCAGCACAGTGTATTAACGTTCATATGTTTTCATTACTTTTCATGTAAATGAAGTCTTCTCTGCCTCTTTTTTTTTTTAATCAAACAGGTGGATTTTATCTGCATTTGAATAATATCATTCTTATTCTAGTAATGTTCAGAGGCTAAGGAATCCAATCATCTCATGAAAGACTCATTGAGGAACCAGCACAAATGTTGAAAGCTGCTTTCTGCAGACCAAGATGTAAAAACTGTATTAGTAAGCAACCATACATGTCTCCAATCTGTCCAAATAAATCTGCCTGAGGAGGAGAAGGTGAAGAGAAAGTTAAGGACATTTTAGCCAAGGACAGATGGAAACTGAGCTATAAAAACTTGTTACCATGTTGTACAACTTAGCAATAAGTTTTCATAAACATTTGTACAAAGACATATTTACTAACACTTACATATTTCCTGACATATTGGAGAGCTTTCTTTCATTCATGTACCTGTGCAGTGGCCTTCAGTGGGGACTTCACTGGCTGGCTGCAAATTCACAGGGATTGTGCATGTGCAACTCCACCTGAGCAGAAAGCAGCAGGTATAGAATGAAGTTATCAGGTCCTTTACAAGATAATGTTGATTTTTTTTCCCCTTTTTAGAATATAGAACTAAATTTTCTTGATGTCTAAATACAATTTTGATTACGAATAACCTTTACCGTCACTCTGCAGGGTGTTGTTTTCTTAAAGCTTCATTGTGATACATGCAGCTATGCAGACCCACGTGTGGGCATGTCACCACACACACATGCAGCAAGCACAGCTCCTAGGAGCTCTCTGGGCCAACTGGCATTGCTGGGAGAAAGTCTGTCTTTGACACACCGTGGGCAGTGATGAACGCCCAGGTGAGCACCACACCTAAAAATGCAGAAGCGCCTGAGGAGGACCAGCTTCAAAACAAAAGGTATTTCCTCCTGTGCAATGAAACCAGCTCTGGGGTGGCAGCCAACTCACAGTTTACTCCCAGAGGTGACCCACGCTTGTCACAAGTCAGGGAGCTTCCATCAAGGGGCTCAAGAAGTCACTTCTCATAGGCTGGGCTGCCGTCAGTGCCAGGGGCAGGGTGTTTGGATACAGGCTGCTCCTTTGACCCAGATTTATCACAGCCAGCAAGAAGAGGGACACACAGTCTATGTTCCATGGTATATCACAAGCAAACACCTGCCACTGTCCCTACAAAGACAAAGTGTGACTCAAACCAAAGATTTCTTCCCCAATCCAGCTATCTGCCAGATGCAAGAGAGTCTCCGTATAATATGCCTGAGAACACAGCAGGTTTCAAGCTGGGGTTGAATAAGTGTGATGAGAGGAAGGAATGCTGATCACTCTTGGGTTTTGGGGAGTGTTGCATTAATACATGGGCTAACACATAGGGAAAAAAATAGCAGGATGCACCATATGTGAGAGATGAGATTGTAGTTTCAATCAGCTTTGTTAACAGAAGCAAGCACCATGGAGAATTGCAGTGCTACATCCAGCTTTCTGATGGAATAGCATAATTCATATAATGGGAGACTAGTAAAAGACGGTCTCTGTCGTGGAATAGTTTCCCTCCTCTTGAACTCGTGCTCCTGCTGGTGTTCCCACTTTTAGATGCACCAGCACTTTTTAAAGCATTTAATCTCTGAAGTGTAGGTAAGTCCTGTGGTTTTTTCAGTTTATTCACAGTAAATCTTGCATTGAAATATTGTTTGGTTTATTAGCTATTATTCATACTTCAGTGCTTTTCATCTACTCCCCAATTACATGCTTATGAGTTTAGTAAAGCCCTTAAACTCACTGTTGTGACCACCTACGATTGCTGGGCAGTTCTCTGGGAATTTTATAGCATAGGGCTACAAACCGGCACAGGGTTGCCCTGTTTGGGAAAGCTCACTTGCAGCATCATTGACCTTTTCTGCCTTTTTGGAGGAATCCCACGAGGATGGTGTCCAAATCTCTCAGCGGTGGCAGCCCAGCCCACCTCGGACACTTGCACCCCACTCAGCTGGGGTGAAATTCCCGAGACCCGCGGGACGCTCCGAGGCCTGCCATGGGTCGCTGTGCCCGCACCGGCAGGTGGCAGCGGCGCTCCGCGCGGCCCCGTGAGTGCCTCGGCTGTCCCACCGCCCGCCCGCCGGCTGCGAGCGCACCGCGCCTCCTCCCCGCCTTTCCCCGCTCCCTTTCCAGTGTCCCCCGGCTCGCTCGCTCGCTCTCCGAGGGCGCGGTGCCCGCTGCTGAGCCCACATCCCGGCGGGTGCCTTCCCGCTGTGGGAGCTCCGCTGCGCTGGTGCCGCAGCCTGGGCTTCGTGAGTGGTTCGAGCTGAGCCTGCCTCGGGCTGCAGCTCCCCAAGGGCTCCGGGGCCAGGCAGAGCGGCCCCAGGGCACCCCCGCCTTGTGCCCTTCATGCAGCTGGGCCCTCCTGACTGCACGGCCCCCTCCTCAGCTGGCTCCTCTGCCTGGAACCACATTCCCCAACAGCCACAAGCACTGGAAATCCCAGTCCCACCAGCACTCACCTTCCATACCTCACTGGGCTTTGTCCTTTATCAAACTCAGTCAATTACTGCCTGTCACCCCGGTTAACAAGGACAATAGGGGCAGAACCAGCACAGCCTGAACAAGACCCAGCCTGTCCTTGCCGGGACGGAGCAGTAGCAATATCCACCAGCCAGGAGAGAAGCAGCCAGGCTTCTTTAAATGCTCAGCAGAGCACTCAGCTATCAGCCAATCCTGCCTGAGGACCAGTGCAGGTGTTTGGGATGAAAGGAGTGCAGTTTATTCCACCTGGGAAAACTTTTTCTGGCTGGTTACTGATCCTTGCATATGATGCACAAGCTGCAGCATGAGTGGCAGACACATGCCTTGGAGGCCGTACCACGGCCACCTGCTGAAAGTTGCCATGCTTTTTGCAGTTTAATCATTGCACGTTGTCTTTAGGAATACTTCCACCTCTCAGGGCCTCTGGCAGGGGCAGGCAATGCAGACATCCCATGGAGAACAATTTAGGGAAAGTCCAAAGGGTGGGGCTTGGGGTATAAAACTGGATTAGCAGTTCCAATTTAAATCCTCAGCACTGGTTAACTGTCATGTAACTCATTCCTGGACAGGGAACTCACCCTGCCTGTTTCTATCATGCCTGGAGCAAAATTTAGCAATAAGAGACACTGAAATCAGGGTCATCCAGAGCAAAACACCAAGCATCTCTGATACCTGCTGCAGGAGTATCCCTCTCCCCCAATTCTAGTGTCTGTCAAGTGTCAGCAGTTGACATTTTGGTGTTGTTTTTCCCATAGTCTATGGCTAAGGCTCACATTAGCACATGCTGAAGTGGAGATACCCTACTCCCAGGGGTGAATGAAATGTTTGTGATACATCCAGCAGCACCAGAAGAACGGCTGGGTCCCTGCATCTGAAGGCCTGGCACCTCCTGAGATCCAGCTGTGAGCCCCAGGGAGGAAATGCAAACCAAGGAATCCAAATCTTTGGAAACCAAGGCAGGAACCCTCTGGACACTAAAGAGCTGCTCTAGTTTTACCTCAGCACATCCGGAGCTCACTCCACTGTTCTTTTGGGGGAAGGTGCTGGCCAAGTCCTGGCTAGAGGCCAGAGAGGCAGATTCCTCAGGAGCTGCAAATGTTTCACCATGTTTCTGTTTTTGTTCACTGTTTTTTTGTAACCAAATCATTGCTTGGATGAAAATCATTTGTCTGCAGTGCAATTATATCCATTCAACCTGCACAGTCCCATACTGCACAGGACTTATTTTTGTCTTCTTATTCCTGACCATATAATTCCAAATAATCCATTAAGTTTATATTTTATAGGTAGGAAGACAAGATAAGAAAGGCTCAGGTGGCCATTTGAAAACCCAGAGGCTGGCATCAGTTTTAGGATTAGGATTAGGTCCTGCATTGATTGATATTCAGGGATGAGCTAATCATCTGATTGAGTCAGTCTTTTAAGGATATACTTGAGTGATTGAGGAGGTGAAGAAGGAGTTGGGGCCAAACCAGTAACTGGCAACATCGTGTGTTCTCACACCAGTTAGCTGCTATCTGTGTTCCAGTGCTTTCCAGACTCATTCTACCTCAGCATTTGGGCATGTTAGCTGGGATCCTGGAGCACCTGTGGGGTGCTCACAGCATATTACAGAAGCTGTGATCAGGTGGGGTATTACTGGGCAGGAGACATTGCAGTCCCTTGGCGGTGGTTTTTGAGGTGCCATCCCGACAGGCATTTATCCCCCAAAGCTGTACAGCTGAGTGCCACACATGATACCAAAACTTTGCTGCTGCAGGACAGAATAAGTTTGCCTGGATTCTCCCTGTGTGATATTTTTGCTGTTCAGGGAGGCTGTTCAAATCTTAGGGTTGCTAATCTTTATATGCAAATCCTTTTTCATAGTTATTATTTGCAAAGCACACTGCAGAGTCAGCAGGCTATTTAAAAAGCAAAATGGCACAGTGGACAAACAAGGAAAATCCTCAGACCTTGGGTGTCCCCAGTGCCAAGCAGAACCAGACAGTTATACACCTTCCAAAACACACCAAATGCGTGCTGTGTGAATGCATGTGGTGGTCAATCATATGCTCACCTCTCCAGCGCCATGAGGACCAGGCTTTGTAAGAAGCCTTTGTGGACTGACATTTTGAATGAGACTGCTATGTTAGTAGTGTTGCAAGACTTTAGAGACAAAATGAGGATGCTTCTAAAAGGTAACAGAAGTCGCTAAGAGCAGATGCTATTGGGCTGCAGGGTCCCCTCAGTGTTACCTGCTCAGGATTTCTTTTACACTTGCAACAGATCTTTCCCTCTTTTAACACTCCAAACACAAACACCAGGTTAACATGGGGCGTTTTTACCCACCGAAACTAACAGGAACCCAGAAGTCTGCAGCCCTTTACTCCAAGTGAGGAGGTAGACATGGAAAGGGAAGAGTGTTTCCAGCTCCATTGTTTAGAGAAGGCAGGGTAGACAGGTTCTTTAAAGACCTGAAAATGCAGCAAAACCAGGCAGGCAGGTAAGGGAGTAAGCAAGGAAACCTAAAAATGTTCCTGGCCAGAAACCTAACAGCTTGTAGGACCTTTCTCCTTCAGGACTCAAAATGCCCTTTACTTGGCCAGCCATGCATACTGCTGCAGCCCACACACCATGGTGGGGATGCACTCTGCTCAGGGGGAAATCCTGAAGGATCTTCAGTTGCAAATGGACTTAGAAAAAGACACGAGCACCATCCCTGTTCTGTAGGCAAAAAAAACCCCGAAAAAAAATAAAATGCTGCTGACAACATATAGCTCTTTACTGGGATAAGCAGAGAGGGAAAAGAGGAAAAGCAATGCTGGCTTCTGGAGGAGTACAAAGCTGTCTGCTCTAGTCCTGTTGTCCAAAAGGAAAGAAAACATTCACTTTAAAAGCAACTGAGGTATGGAAGTAGACAAAGTTGGAAGCAGCAGACAGGGAGAGGCACACCACATCTTTGAGGTTTTCTTGTGTGTGCCACTGTAGGGAGGATTGGGTTGAGGGTCCAGCAAGTTTCTCCTTTGACCTTTCTGCTTCTTATACCAGCAGCATGTCTGTGTTCTCAGGGCAACCCCACCAGTGTCTCCCTGCCAGGATATGCCTGCTTCCCCTAACAGGAGTCTATCAGAAACATCTCCAGGATTAAAATGAGTATCTGGGATTCAGATATACTCCAGCAAGTATGTAAGGAAGATGTCTCCCAAATCTCTAGACCCCAGGTTATTTTTAACTTTGGTAAGCTATTTTTGTTCTCCTAAAGTTTGGAGCAGCCATCAAATGCTCAGGCTGCTATTGCAGCAAGGAGACAGGGTAGAAAGCAATGATGCAGAGCACACACACAAAGAGGATAAACAGCGGCATGGGACACTGTGCTCTGCCCAAGAGGCAGCTGCAAACTGACCTTGGATGTGCCCTCACCAGTCCCTGGTGCTGCAATTTCCCGCTGTGCTGACTGTGTGGCAATGTGTCCCCAGGGCTCACGCTCACAGCCCCGCAGCATCACCTCTGTCCGGACACAGGTGGAGATGCACCCGCGGATGCAGCGGGTATCTTGGATGTGTCAGCTGCATCTAACCCGGGCTGACACCACGGAGCACGAGACACTGTGGCACTGCCCACGCCACCTAAGCTGGGTCAGATCTGCCACCACGAGGTGGCATTTCTGCAGATCCCTGCTCGGCACTCCCCCGGTGCTAGCAGCAGGGGATGGGGTACCTGGGAGGACGGTCGCAGCCCGAGGAGAGGGGCAGGAGGTGTGGGCTGCAGGTGTGAGAAGCAAGGCACAGAAGGCCTGGAGGAGGAAAAAGGGTAGCTGAGATGAGCGGAGAGGCTGCAACCCGAAGAAGGGAGGCTGCAGAGTGCAGAGGTGCCGCTGCCCGGCGAGCGCAGGGCGGCAGGGTGGGGACGGGCGCTCGGCATGCGGCTCCTTGGCACCTGGCCTGCCATATCTGATGTGGGTAGAAGGACACCAGAGAGCACCAGTGCTGAAGAGAGGGTGGCAACACAAAGACCGCTGTGTTCCTCTGGTCCCCATCCCTTTCTCCCCCTCCTCTCCCAATTTATTTACCCGAGTTCAAAAGACAGCCTCACAGTCCCGAGGGGCTGGCTGAAGTGGCCAAGGGGTGGGCTGTGAGGTCATCTTCAATGAGGGCAAAAATCCAGTATCAACAATGCTGCCCATTGTATGGCCCTGTTTAGACAATACCGGCTGGGTTCTTGCTGCTGGCAGCCCGAGGACTGGAGCAAAGCCTTTTTGGGGTAACAGGAGGGGAGGAGGGTGGGCAGGGTGTCTGGCATTGAGTCAGACCGAAAGGGATGGAGCAAAGTGCAGAGATAAGCACCATATCCCAGTCATCAGCATGTTATCAGCCTAATTCTTGATGCCGATAAGATTATCTTGGTGCTTATTCTCTCATCAATGACAGGGAATTTAGCCATCCTGGTCATAGCCTGGAGCCATGGCCCTCACCCCAGTTACATCTGCATTCCCTTCCAACCCTGGCAACGAGACACCAGTGATTTCTGCTAGTTTATTGATTCCCTTTAACCCCACATTTTCCACTCAGCAGCAGCAGGGTGGCAAGGTAAGCATCAGCTTCTTCTTCCAGCTCTTGCCCTTCCAAAGGCAGTTGGGGGTTTGGCCACTGCTATTCTTCTGGGTGCTCCCAGCTGAGGAGCACAGGTAATCCACACCGAGCTTAGCCATGCTTTAAGAGTGAGGATGGAGCAGGGGATCTTCAGGAACTTATGGGAACCACTGGATGTACAGAGCAGTGGATGATGTTTTAAGGTGTGTATGTGGTGCCGAGAACATGACAGAAAGCAAGCAAGTGACCAGGATGCTGCTGGTTCTTTTAAACATAAATAGCACTTTTGGTAAATGCCATGATACCAGGCTCCTCAAGTTGCAGTGTCTGGAGCCAGGTGACTAAACAATTCTCAGCTTTCCATTTCAAATATGAAAGCCATTTACTACCTCTCCTGGACAAGGAAGAATGTGTGAAAATATAATACAGGGTCACCAGATTCCAAAAGAAGGCATGGGGGAGAAAGCAACATTAAACAAGGATGGTGATCCCACGAGCTGGCATCTGATCCCTGGCACCTGAACTCCTGAAACAGACGACCCCGAAAGACCTGTAGCTGCCATCATCTTTCAAGCAGGCATTAACTCTGAACTCTTGTAGTCTGAGCCAGGTCCTGTCCCAGCTCATTCTGTAGCCATGGTCCCCTACCCTATTTCTCTGCAACACATAACTGTGCCCAAAAGTCAACCTGTCAAAACCAGGGACACCATTAACCTACGAGACCTCTGGCAGCAGCGGTGAATGATGCCAGTGTTCATCTGCTCTGCAGAGTTGGCTCAATGCCTTTGAAGAGCAGATTCTTTATGAGGGTAAGGAGGAGAAAGGAAGCATTGGTGAAAGGACAGAAAGCCATCCCAGCACTTCTCTTTGGATGAAAGACCCATGTCATGATTCTCCTAGCTCTAGAAAAAGCTCTAAAGCTGGAATTGCTTCATGCTTCTTCAGGAAAACAATGCAAGAGGTGCAGAAAATAATCCTAGGAAAATTTTTGCAAAGCTTTATTTTTGGCATAGGGTTCAGTTCTTTCCCCAGTTTTCAGCTTATTCCCTCATTACTTGAGCCTCCTCTTCTTGTTTCAACTTCCAGTTGTGAAATAAAAGACTAAGTGGGAGACAGGGAATGTTGTTAAAGAAGATAAATAAACAACATGAAACAAACCTTGCAAAGCCCTTGCAGCTTGCAGCAAGCGTTTTTGTGTACATGGCTTTTTCAACAGTTTTGGAGGGGGTAACTGAGGAGATCCAATAAAATTTCCAAGATGTCAACACCAGATGAAATCCCCTTGCAAAACTTACTGCTAAATAGAAAAGCAATTTTTTTTTTTTTTTTTTAGGGGAGAATAGAAAGGAACGTGTTATGGTAAAAGAACCGTAGCTTAGCCTTGATGTTTTGATCTGCATTCTGACACTATGGTAGCAAAACCAGGGTGGTTAGTGCATCCCAGGACAGGAATGTGACAGTTCTTTCTCTTAAGGGGTCTGCTCACTGATACTGTCCTGTGGTAAACCTCACTGTTGGTTTCTGCCTCGTTTTCCCCAACCTTGATGAAAAAGTGTGAGACCCTCTGACAAAAAGAATTCTGCAAGAATTTTTCACTAGCCCAGTGCCTCAGCTGAGTCATGAATCTGTGGGGAGGTCCTGGGGAGGTGCAAACAGCCTTACATTAGATCACGTATTTCTAAAGAAATCCTGTGCTGAAGTTCATGGCCTGTGCTGCCCCTGACACGGCTCTGCTCATTGCTGCCCTGCACCGCGGCCCTGGCATTGCATCAGCTCTTTTATGAAAGACTGTGACCCCAGGCAGCAATCACCAGATGCAGAAGAATTGAATCAGTTTCCTGAGGACGATGGCTGAAGCCGAACTGTCATGAAGCAGTGTAGGTGTACACCATGAGCAATGTAATTCTGCTGAAGGCTCAGCTGGGAAGTTCTCCCTGGAGGGAAAAGCCTGTCTGGAGAGATACAAACTAGAGCAGGAAAAGCCCAGTTTAAGCTGTATTGCTGTGTCTGTATAGACGTTTCTCTTTTCCCAAATGGGCTGCCCAGTGACCCCCATTCTGTCTCAAGCCTTGAGCAGCAGAGCTGACACAGAAGTCCTCAGCTGGGACTCGGACGGGCAGGGCTGGGTGCTGGGGCCAGGGGTGTGCAGGGTGCAGGACACCAGCACGGCCAGCAGCTCTCCACAGGAGGGAGCCTCGCTGGCACAGCATGGCCAAGCCTCCAGCCCACAAAGGACCAAAAAGCCTTGTGACAGGCAAGGCCAGACCTGCTACAATCTAAACATTGGAAAAGCAAACCACTCTGCACACTCTCTACTTCCTCACCGAGGTGTCAATGCCTGAACCTTGTGGCCACATCCAGGAGCACTAACCTGTTTCAAAGGAGATGAAAATGGCAGCTGGAGACGCTGACCAAGCGGTGAAGTGCCTTTCTCAGGGCTGTCCTTGGCACATAAGACTTGAAACCTGCCAGGCGAGCACAGCCCCAACAATGATCAAGATCCATCTCTTCCTCTATGCAACAAAAAAATGTGATGGTCACCTCCAGAAGAACTTGGCAGGGGAATATGCAGAAAACACTCCTGTTGTGAGGGAGCAGCCAAACATGATATTAATTTTAGAGGATGGTAAAGTCTAGCTGCCTTGTATAATCCCTCTTAGACACTCCCAGTCTGAGGAAAGAAACCCATGGAAAAGGAAGGAGCTCTGGTGGGTCTGAGTATCTGCAAAACTGCAAGCCTTGAGTTCCCCAAAGCCTCACTGTCACCCACAGGTAGCATTGGGGTCTGCTCCTGGTTCATGACATGGAGATTATTTTCCCCATGTGTTATGAGCTGGAGATTACCTTTTTAAAATCAACAAGCAACACCTTCACTTTTAAAAATTTTTTTCTTTTCTGGTTTTCTTTTGGAAATAGCATGAGTCAGGTTTCCTTAGGGTAGTTTCTAGCTCAGTTCGTAGTTCTTCAATCACTCACATAGAAAATAGGTAGAATCTTTAATTAAAACATCATTTCTCCTCAGTGTTGTTAACCAAACATTTAACAGAGAGTCTTAAAAAATAATGGTTGAAAGTCCCTCCCTGACCCATGTCCGCTTTCACCATCCAGGAACATCTTCTGATGTGGGCTCTCTGTTTTAATACTGTGTCTCAAAAGGAAGGCATGACTTGAGATCCTGATGTCAAATTTAAATATATGCTCCTCACAGAGCTCTTCATCCATCATAGTGAAATGAAAAATCAGGGACATATTTCCCCCGTTGCTGGACACCTCTAAATCTGGAGAACAAATGGGCTATTCTTCATCGTCACTTTTCCCTTCCAGTGATTACAATGGAAGTCACTTTTGACAGCTGCCACTGATCAGCCACGATATGTCTGAGCAGGATCAGCCCAGGGATGGACTCTGCAAGATCTGGTTGTCTGTCTGCACCTCGTGTGGTCAGCTTCATCACCGCAGGAGAGCTCCGGACAGGATATACGTCAGGATATGGGCACATTTTGGCTTTTCACATCCCTGCTCCACTCCCAGGATGACTCATGTGTCAGCAGGGGACAGAAACTGAACACAGGACACACTACTGAGTAGGGGAAGGAGCTACCAGAGGTCCTGGCCAGGGTGATGGCACTAGGGTACCCCAAGCCTTGGTGCTAAATGACTGAGGGTGCCTGGCACCGTGACCACACGGTGGAGTTACAAGAGCTGCCTCCAGGCTGTGACACTGCCAAGGTTTGACTTGTAAGCGCCCTGTTTTTCACTTTTAATAGTGAAGGTCTCTATGGGATAGAGTTTGAATTTCGGATAGAGCTTGGATATTGGATAGAGGCTGGATATTGCTGGCATTACTGGCTAGCGAGGAGGTTGTTATGGAAAATAGCTGATGGCAAACTGAGCTACTACTTTTTCCTTCCATCTTCTGCTGAAGGCACTATTTTCTGGGGACAACGGACAGGATTGTTTTCAAAATGTTACAACCAGCATTTTCCAGACTGTTTTTGCATATCATGATGAACATCTACGCAGACATACATTCGTATCCGGACATAGGTTGTGGGGGGCTTTTCTTTGCAGAAATCTATGATTTCTATACACACATACACGCGTAGAATGCTCCCCAGACAGACCCCCAATACAGAGCAGATGTTTCGTGCTAAATCCCCTTCTCCCCCCGCCGCAACCCACATCCAGCTGGGGAGGGGGCGCGGGACTCCCTGCCATCCCTCACCCCTCGGGAGCCCCTTATTTCAGGATGGGCAGCCCGCGCGGCGGCGGAGGGGGCTCTCGGGGGGCCGCAGCACTCCCGGCGCTCCCCGGCGGGCGCGGCGCGGGGCGCGGAGCCGTGCGCGGAGCGGGGCGCGCAGCGGGGAGCGCAGGGTGCGCGCCGCA
>VWZT01010910.1:1070136-1093954 GCA_013397055.1 Pachycephala philippinensis | reverse complement strand
GCCCCGCCTCTCCCCCCGGCTACGCCGAGAGCCGGGCCCCCGCCGCGATTCGCCGCCCTCCGCGTTGACCCCGCGCATCCCAGCCGCGGGCAGGGGGTCACCGGGAGGCCGGGGCGCGCAGAGCCCGGCCCCGCCAGCCGCCAGGCAAGCAGCCCCCCTTAAATACCTCCGCACCCGCCTCCCCGAGCCGCACAGCTCGCCGGGCGAGGAGCCGACCAGAGCCAGCCTCACGCCAGCGCCGGGGACTTGCGCGCCCGCGTACCGCCACCGAGGAGCAGAGACAGGGCCGCCCCATGCCCGCGCACTTGCTGCAGGAGGAGGTAAGCGGGGCCCCGCGTACGGGTGCTTTGTCTCCGCCTCATCTCTTCCTCCTTCATCTCCGCGGCTCCGGCAGCGCTGCGCTGCTGCTGTCTTGGCGAAAAAGGTGTGGGCATCCACGCGTGTCTGTGCGTGCACACACACACGTATCCACACGTGTGTGCCTGTGTCCTCTCCGCACCGCTTCGCTGCCGTCAGGCCGGGGGGGTTCAGTGGTAACTTTAGACATCGCTCAAGCCTGATGGGGAGCCCATGGGTGAAGCGGAGACATCCACCTCTGAGGTGATCTTCCTGCATCCTGTGCCCTCAGGTAGACTGAGCGTAAAATACAGGTTTATTTTGAAAACATCCATCGAAGCATGCTGGGTGCTTGAATAGCACGAAGGGCTATTCAAGAAGATCTTTTGTGCCAAGAGGTCGTGGGTTTTTTGATAATACTCGGACTGGGATTTTTTTAATTTATTTTCTTAATTCATTTTCTTTTTAATGAGAATGAGGTTTCACTCACAGTGTTTTAAAACCAAATATTGCAGCAGGAAGCGTCTCTAGGACAGACGCAAGGTGAAAGCCAGCTGCCCAGATGAAATGAATGACTGTGTCTGCATTGCTTGAGCCAAGCAAACATACAATAGGGAGACTGCCCTTTTTTGGCATAAGAAGGTCTGAATAACAACCTGACACCAGTAAGATGTGTGGAGCTGTTGGATTTTTAAAGATTTTCATTCTTGTTTTTGACCCTTCTGGCAGCCACCCTTTGCCCAACGGGAGGCAGGGGCTTGATTCTGGTGTTTGTGCTCTCACCTTCTCATCCTTCCCCCCTCTGCCAATGCCTAGAAGTGGATTTAAATCATAGCCCTGCTCTTTTTCTGTCACCAGCATACAGTCTCCCTTGGTACTTTTGTGCAGGTGCCATGACCTTCCAGGGATGCTGTGATGTAAAGAACTTCCCTTTTCTCCCCTCCCAAAATGGATGTCAAGGGCAGTGTGCTCAAACCATGTTTCAAGGTTTTGGCATGTATTTTGGGTCATATCCTGGAAGCTGGAAAGAATCCTGTCCCTGGGTCATGCTGGGCATATTCAAATATCCTGGACCCGAGATTCAGTGCCCTGGGGCCCGTACACTGTACCCAGCACAGGAGCCTTTGAGCTGCAGTTGTATAAGCTGGCTGGGTGCCAGGATCACCTATGGTATGTTCAGTGCTGGGGAGATGGGGGTGTAGATGGGGAAACACATCTGTTCTGCAGATGAGAGCAGCAAAGTCATTCAGAAATGAGGGAAAGCTAATGAAAATTATTTAGCTGGCCTCCTGCCTCCCTCAGCCCTAGACCCCAGATCAATCTCCATCCCATTTTCCTCAGTAGGAGCCACTATGGTCATAAGGGGATAAAGATCCTCTTTCTTTCCTTATTTCCCCCGTTTCTACCTAATTAGCTGCCCTCGCTCCCTCTTTCCCCCATGCTCCTCCCACCAAGTCGGTAACGGTGGAGCTGTTTCACAGCTGCTTATAGCCCTTTTGTTTCAAGGTTAGTTTACATGTGAGAAATGCCCAGTCTGATTGTATCAGTGTAATTCCAGCAGCATAGGTATGCTGGTAAAATTCCTCATGTGGCTACTACAACTCTGCAAGAAGAGATTTTTTTCCTCTCTGCTGTTTTCTTTGCGCTCTCCCTACTCCTCCTCTGCCCCTGTGTAACTTTGACAGTGACATAAGCTATCATGGAGGAGAAAAATGCAACTCTAACCCCACATTCTTACTCTGGAAGTAGCATGTCCATATGGGGTGTGTTACCGGTCTAATTATACCACCAATCACTGCTGGGAATTTTTCCTGCATAGACAAGTCTTGGGTCTTTTTGGTAGATTGTCTTGCAGCCAAGAAAGAAAATTGTACCTTTCTGCCAAAATGCCAGATGAGAATATCTAACACTTGGGAAAGGGCAGGACTTCTCCTTGCCTAATCTTTAGATTAGAAGCCATTTCTCATGGCTCTTTTGGTGTGGGGATTACCTCTAAATTCTCCAGCAGATGAGAGTATCATACCCTCAAAACATTAATTAGGAAAGCAGGCAAAGACAGCCTATAGCCAGTATACAGAAGAGCCAGTCCCAAGCTCAGCAGCTTGCCTGCATGCAGTGAAGGCAGCAGGGTACTTTGTGTCCAGTTTTTTTCCTTTCTAACCTTTGATTCCCCAAGGAAAAACTTAAAGCGCTCCTTCTGTAGAGATCATTTTACTTCCCAAATGTGGGGAGTCTGTCAGCCTTGCCAGCTCCTCCCCATCGGAAGGTATGTCTGTAACCCTCTAGTTTCTACCCTTGGGAAAGGGAGGAGTTGGGGTGGCCACGTAAGCTGCCTGGCCTGATTTTAATGCCTCCCTCAGGAAACTAGGCCATGGCAGGATGGTGGTCTTTTATGAATCCTGAACACCTGAGTGGGAATCTGCTGTTAATTCAGGAAAAATTTCTGTTGGGAAAGGAGTTTTCCCATCTTGACCATGCTCCATCCCACAGTCTCAGCTCTGCTGTTCCTGCTGGCTGACCTTTAGTGCCCCTTCACCCATGGATGTGTCCCTCGGGCAGGTTCCCAGGAGGCAGGGGATGGGGATGATGTGTGCAGGACACACTGCTTACATCCCACATGCTTGGCACCCCAGGGTTGAGCCATGTTGGGCACTTGGGCTTGGGGCTGACAAAGGGCTGCGAGTACCAGCAAGCACACGGCTGTCATGATGGAGATGGAAATTGGTGATTCAGGGTTCAGTGACCTGTCTCATTAGGGTCAGTCCTGCCTGCTCCTTTCGTCATGCATGCCTGCTCGGGCAGGCTGTCACTCAGCCAGGGCAAACAAGCATGTTCGGAGGGAATGTTGTGTCACAGTTACAGAAGGGAGCCAGGAGCCAAGCTGAGCCAACTTTGCTGCTTAAAACTTCCTCTCTGCACGTTGGTGGCCATAGCTCAGAGGATTGTCTTCCCTTGCCTCAGTTTGCCTGTGGGTGGGAAATGACAGAGGGATAAGACTCTTAGCAGCAGGCATGGGATAAGTAGCTGTAGTTCTGACTAGAAGTACCTCACCTGACTGCTTCCATCCACTGATCTTCAAGCATGCTGGTCTTGCCACATCCCATCCTGGAAGGTGAGGCAGGGGAGATAAGGAAGCACCCCGGAGGAATCCCCTTCTGGATCTTCCTGATGTTGATCCCTGGCAGGGTGACACAAAGAAGTAGGATATCAGGAGCAGCCCATTGATTTATTTTAAAACTGTGTTTCAGACCATATTTCTCTCCCACCTCTTTGTTCATTCACAAGATTTCCTTTATTGTTGTCTGCCTATGCACAAGCCCAGACCACAAACCCACCTAAAAACGCCTACTAATCAAACAGAAGGAAAATAAAAATCCTTCCAGTCTGCAAATGATCTCACCAAAGCCACTGGTGGAAAAGAGACTGGCTTTCAAGTATTTTTCTTTACTTTTGGCACCCTATCTACCATTCACCTCCTCTCCAGAAAGACCAGGTCCCTGTCCTCTCAGGCTGTGACTCCATGTGGCCAGAGAAGGCTCTTCTTTGTGCTAAGGTCTCAGCTGAAAGAATGCAGCCTTCCAGGGAAACAACAGGCTGTGAATTTTTACAATGCCAGCCTAGATGCATGTGTTTCTATTTCTTGAATTGATAACCACCAACTTCTTGTTTTGTTTTCCCTTTCTTCCTTTCTTGAAAATATCCATTGCCACCTCTCCAAGGAGTTCTCCTCCGCTTCCAGCACCACTGCTGTTGGCACAGTCACCTCCCGGGTGACCAGGAATGGCAATGCCGTCATGGAGAAGGACTCACTCAATCATGAGGACTTCGCAGGAGACCGGGGCATGATAGATGATCTCTTTGATGAGACCTACCGGGAGAAAGAGGGCCCCAAGCCCCCGCTGCGATACGTCTGGAGGAATATCATCCTCATGAGCCTGCTGCACCTAGGAGCCCTATTCGCGTTGACACTGATACCTTCTGCAAAGATCCAGACACTAGCATGGGGTAAGCACATTCCTCTATCTGTTTCTTGGCATCTGCAACCCCCAAATCTGTTGGGTGGTATTTTTTTTTCCTCCAGGACCACAGACTTGGGGGTGAGAAAAAAAGAAAGAAAGAAGCAGGGGGCTTCTTCTAGAAGCAGCTCTTCAGCCAGATTCATACCAAGCTGTGGAAGTGCTTGCTAGCGTCTCTTGTAAGGTCATACATGTGAGGGAAAGATTTGGCAGGGATTTGGCTTGTCTGCTCAAAGAACAAACTTGATTCACAGACATTAGGCTTGGAAATATCCTGAATGTGCAGCCGCTTCTGGGGTGAAGCACAAAAACTGTTTGATAGAGTACTGTAACAGTGCCAGAAAGTTAGGAAGAAAGATGCTAGCAAGAGCACCTTAAGAGGTGGCTGGGGAGGCAAGGTACAGAGCACTATTTGGCATGAGACTGCTGCCCAGACATGAGAACCACTCCTGTCCTTACCAGGGAAGTGAAAATCCCACAGAGCCTCAATGTGTGTATGAGGGAAAAGAGACAAAATACAGTTGTGCTGAAGATAAAAGTCAAGAATTAAGTCTGAAGCTCAGGTCTTTTATCATTCTTAAAAAAGCACAGATTAGCCACCATCATCCCGGAACTAAGCCTGACAACTTTCAAAAAATAAATAAGCGTCTCTCCAGGCAGCAAATTCCAGTGGAAAGCACAACCCAGCAGAAGGTAGCTAGGCAAAGCTCTGCTTTCTCAGAGATCTTGCCCTGGGTAGGAACCAAACTTCTCCTCTGACTGCTTGAAAGACAGCTGGGCCCAGGGCCCACTCTGCAGGAGAGCCTCGCTTTCCGCGATCCTTTGTGTGGACCCCTGGAGGAGTCCAGAAGCCAAATGGCTCCCAGTAGAGAGGTCGAGAGATTGCATCCAGCCTCAGCCTCACTCTGAAACAGAACATCCTGAAAAAAAAAGCAACAGTCTAGATTGAGGCCTGCTGGGGTGGCTTTTGGGTTCAGTAGTACTCCTGCTTCCTGGTCAGCCCGGCTATGGATGCGCCCTGGGGCGATCCACCTGGTCTGTCCCACTCTCAAAGTGTGTCTTCCTGATGGCTGTGTGCAACAAACATCACAGCTGAACTGGGAAGGAGATGGCTTCCTGGATGGCCACGCTGACTCTTCCTCCTGAACCATATCAGCCTCTCACAGTCAGAGGTGTGGGGATGAACTTCACTGGAGGCCACAGTCAGAGTCTGGCTACAGCATCTGCAAAAGCAGAGGCACCGATGTGTTCCCTGTGCAGCCAGCATGGCCTTTCGGGGGGACGTTATGAAAGAAGACTTTGCTGGGCCTTTCCCTTGTGAAAACCTGACAGGCTGTACTTTCCCCTGGCCTGTCAGGGCTGGGCAGAACATGCAGCCTCAGCATGACCTCAGAGAAGCGGTTCAGGGCTCTTGGTCCTGTTCTGTGTGTCCCATCCCTGGGCTGGAGGCTAAGCAAAGACTGCTGGCTTCTCTCACTCACTGAGGTGACAGCCTGGGTCCTCCAATTCCAGTCAGATATCCTCAGGGTGCTGGGGCAAGGAGGAGGAAAAAAAGTGAGTTGAATTTACTGATTTCATTTCAAGCTGCTGATATGCTCCATGATTTCCAAATCCATCCAGCCCTTCTCCCTTGAGTTCCCTTGGGTTACTTAAGAGGGCTTGAGCATCTTTATCCAGAAGGTTAATGCTGTTTTGCATTCTGCTAAACCCCACCCTACCCCAAAATGGTCTCTGAGGCAGTGTCTTTGCAACCACACATCTCTTTGGGATGTCTATGTGGCATCTCATGGCACTTCACAGGGATCTGCTTTGCTTTTTATCCAATGTCAATCCTTCCTGCTCTCCTTGCTCAGTCAACTCTGATGTGAAGTGCCAGTTGCTGTCCTGCCACTGTGAGGCACTGCAAGATTCCTTGGTGGATTCTGGAGTGACATGTTCTGGGAATGGGAGAAGGACATGGTGTTTGGGGAACTGCACTGTTCTGGACTGGCTGAAGATCAGTCCTGCCTTACCAAAGCTGGAGTAGCTCCACTAAGCTCCCTGTCCTGCACTCTTGTTCTGGGAAAGGAGCACTGTTCATGGCACCTTGCTGCCAAGTCAGAGTTCCCTTAGAGTCCATTCTCCTCCAACACTGACTGGAACTGGAATACTCTGATCCTCCACAGGTCTACCTTCTCAGCAAGGCTTCTTGCTCCTTGCATTACCCTTTTCTCAGCTCATACTTTTATTTAGCATATACAAGGCATCTGTGGCTGTCATGTCAGTGACTTGCTTTTATTTTCCCAGCACCCTCTGGTAGCAAGGAGAGGACTACAGTTCCCATTTTACAGACAAGGATAGTGCAGCAGAGACTTAGGTTGCTCCTGGCAGTACCCCATGGGCTCATGGCAGGCAAGCTCTAGCAATGGTAGTTCTGGAACTGCTGAAGGTTTTGCTTGTTTCTTTGTTTGTTTTTCAGATTATTTCTTCCTTAGGTTGTGTACATATAATACAAAATTAGCGTGGTCCCAGATGTTCTCTGTTGTGGTGCAACAGGCAGCTGTGGTGCCTGGCAGCTCATCTATCTTCTATAATTTATCCGTTGCTTATACCCACTTCATCCAGGCCACCGTCTCCTTGATGTTCTTGTCTCTTTGAAACCAGTTATATTGGTGACTGTCCTCTTTTGTTTTCATTTCTCTATGTGCTGATTCCTCTTTGTCTCTCAAGCTCTCCAGCCCTGCCTTCATCATTGTTTGCTGTTCTGCATTGCTGTGTGCATTGTATCCCCTGATCTCTTTCTGGTACAGAGCTTCCCAGAATGAGCTCGGGTTGTTGATCAGGTGAGAGCTCACCATCACAAGAGCTCTCCGAGCCCTTCCAGCACTGGCTTTCTAGTCAGCTCCCCTTTTATTTATTGTCTTCTCCGCTGCACTTCTCGAAGTCTTGCTTAGTCTTTTCAAGGATCATGGGCAGATTTTACGTCATTTGCCAAATGGTGCAGAGACTGAGTCTGAAAGGGCAGGATGCAAAGGTGATGGACAGTTTCTTCTCTAATTGCTCAGATCCCCCCTGGAAACGTGATTTGTGGGTAGTCTTTTTAGCCCTCGGATGCAGCAGACTGACAATAATTGTGTTAACTCCTGTTGGCCTGGACAGCAGTGTCTGTAAACAGTGATGGTTCCTCTCGACATGGTGCTCTGTCAACTCCTCAGTTCCCTGCAGTGCCAGAGGCTCTAGAAGCAAGGGTTGAGACCATATTTTGTTGTTGCTGTATTATCTTTGGACCAAGGTGAATCTTGCTGGATAATTTAGGCAATTCCTGACAGTCTGAAAATCTCAGTCCATACTACCCCCAGAGATATGTCAGCAAACAGCAAAGTGTTTACAGTGGGTTTTTTTACTTTCCCATCAAGACTACAGCTGGCAACACCTTCCCACTTAGAGTTCCTCCAGGCTTAAGTAGCAGGTGGTGTGCTTCTCCGAGCATGGCAGGGAAGTTATGTTTCAGTGACAGCAGATCCTATTGCTCCTCCTAAACACTGTTCCCTTCATGCAGCCTGTACATTTCATTACTCCTGGTATCTTTCTCCTGAGAGTAGCAGGACTCACCTGGCTAACAGGGACTGGGCAGCAAGGAGGGAACAGTCTTGCACTGAGCAAAAGCCCAAGGACACATGCAGGAGCAGGAGCACCTCTTCATGTAAACATCCTTGGTGTTCACTGCAGGTGACAATGCCTTTAGCACATTCCTGGTTTCTCATCATAACTTGGGGTCTGAATCTGGGCCCTAAAGAGGTAAAGCGTAATGAGTCATAGACATGACTGAATCTGGAATGTTTTCTGTTTAATTTTTGGAGCATTGAGTGCTTATTACTGCCAGTGATCATAATTCTTTGTATTCCAGTTGAACGGGTCACTGGGAATATCACCGGTGAGTTGCCAGTCTTTTGGATCTTGCATAGTTCAAAGCATGGTATGGAAGATGACTTTGAATCCTCAGCTGATAGAGTCCCTAAGTCCTTCAGTTTGGGGCAGCATCACAGGGCAGATGTGAAAATCTGTGCTACTCTTATTTCACCTTCTCTAGTCTCTTTCCAATTGAATTCTTAGTGGATGATCTTGGAGGAGTTTTTCTTCTTCCCTGTGAGATGCTGATTCCCTGACTGTGCAATGATCATCACTGTTCC
Organism: Pachycephala philippinensis; assembly: GCA_013397055.1. Lineage (NCBI taxonomy): Eukaryota > Metazoa > Chordata > Aves > Passeriformes > Pachycephala > Pachycephala philippinensis. The sequence continues at coordinate 1,085,433 of VWZT01010910.1, read as the reverse complement.
TGTTTGTGAGGGTGAACTCTCTGAATCATAAGGGTGCTGGAATCTTCTGTATTCCACAAGGATTTCAATCATTGGGCATATCCTGTCACTGTCACATGAACTCTTAGTTATGGCTGATGGATCTAATTGTCTCCAGGTAGGGTTTGGCTTTCTGTGGGGGTAGTGTCACGAATGCATAGACTTTCCCACGGAAAGTGCCTGCCCCTTAGATAAACTACAGCTTCTGTATATGGGCAAGAGACCAGGCAGCACAGGATTATAACTGGAAAGTTATGGCCACTGTAGTGACCTGGGATGCAGCTCCAAGAGAAGTCAACACAAGATGCTGATGTTCATGCATGGGCTTTGGATGAAGGCTGGGACTGTTCTATGCCAGGGCACCCAAAAGCAGTAGGTACTCTTCCAGATTTTTTCCAAAAGCTTCCAGGAAAGGCTACCCAAAAGCAAGTACTGGGTTGTCTGCGTTTTGAGTCTGTTGGTGTCTCCATCACATCTCTTTTGTGATTCCCTGTGCTTGCTGATAATGTCTTTGTTGCTGGTATCATCTCTTCCCAACAGGGATATCCACAGGCAAATTCTGAGAATTGCCTGTATAAAAGAGATACAGATGAGCTTCCTTTCCTGCAAAGCTTAAGTACAACAGTCCTCAGCCAGAGTTATCTTCTTGGAGGCCTCTTATACCACAATATTCTCAGTCAGCATGTGAGGATTCACCAGATAAGGAAAGCTGAAAACTCATGGCTATGAATCAGGCCTCTACTCATCTAACCTGGCATTTACTTTCTTGTGCTATTGAAGATCATGAAAAATCACATAGTCCATTTGTGTCCCTGGTACACCATCAATTCATAGGGCCTGCCTGCCCTACAGTGGAGAGATGGGCTCTTTCCCTAGCAAGCTGCTCCACACATCCACTGCAAGGTGCCATTGTTTATCATGGACTCTCTGTCTTCTGTTATCTGTGGGCATAGTACTGATTTAAATGTGTCTTAAAATCTAAAATTAACAGGTTGTGAGTTGGTTCATGACTTTCAAGTCAGAGTCATGAAACTGAGTAAGATCTTCAAGATTTCCAGCACTAGTAAGGCCAAAGGGACACCTGAACCAAATGCCCTGTTCCATGATCCTTCGCTTCTCCCCTTCCAGGCTTGGACAGATTTGTGAGCTTTGTTCAGCTCCATTGTCTCTTGCAAAGGCCAGATCCTGCTGTATTTGCATGCTTGGCTCTTCTGAGGGACTGCCGAGGTGCTGGGAGACACAAGGCAGAGTTGTGCTGGTCCAAGGCTTGTGCTGCATGCAGCAGCAGGCAGGGGAACCAAGGGAGAAGATGAAGATGGGGAATCATGGTCAAGATCAGCAGACAGGGAAGGTCACTCTTGTGCAGTGGGATGGAAGTGAGAAGGGTTCATGCAAGCTTAAGGGGCCAGAAGATTATGTTAAATCAGCCAAGACAGGCTTTTAGTGGATAAGAGATTAGGTTGGGAATGTTAGAAAAACAAAAAGGAGGTGAGGGAAGGAAGAGGGAGCAGGGGATGACAGGAAAGAAAGCCTGTATTACTTTGAATGAAAGAACTGGGCTGCGCCTGGCACATGTCTCAGATCTCTGATTCCAGACAAGTTTCTGGCAGAGTATCTAGTTTTCTGGGTTCAAGATAAGCTTGATTAGAGCCATTTGGCTGGACTGAATGGCTGAACGTCAAGCATACCAGCAATTCCTATCCATGGACTTACGTGTAAGAATAAGGAACTCTTCATGATCAATGCAATTGGCTGAAATGTGCAAATTTATACCAGGAAAGTTTGCCCTGGGGGACTGGTAAGAAGGCATTGCTTCCCACAGAGGACTAAAGGTGGATCAGTTGACCTGTTCACAGATGTGCACCCTTACCTCTTTGTGCAGGGCAAACCAACTGTTGAATGCTCTCTGCCTTTCTGCCAAACTTGCTGACCCTTCCCTCCTAGAGGAAGAGCTAATTTTGCAGAACCAATTTTCTTCTTACCGTAACTTCCTAGTGTAATGCTGCTATGAAACTTTCGGGGTCTTTCCTCCATTTTAGTTTTAGGATCAGCTGCTGGAGCTGAGGTTAATTTCCAGAAGTCCCAGGAGGACAAACTGGCACACAGACCAGGGCAAATATGAACACATGATGTATTGGGAGAGGGATGTGTTTTTTTACTAGCTGCCAAAGGGGCAAGGAATTCCTTCTGCCCTGTGTGAAGAGGGAACACATGAAGCAGCCTCAAAGCTCAACAGGGCCCAGCAACATCTGCCTCTGCCATGGGCACAGCTTGTAATGAATCGTTAGCCCTGGGGTTTCCTGCTGTGAAAGGTGCAGGAGTTGAGCAGGGGGAGGGATCAAAAAGACCCTAGGAACGGTAGCCTCTGGGCAGATTTTAAGGCAGTGGCAGAGCTGAAGGTGAGGCCCAGGCTTCAGTGGGAGGATAGGTTAGATCTTTTTCTAGCCAGCTTCTGCTCAGAATGGGAACAGAAGAGAAGCCTAACCCTGGGCTTGATCTGTCCCGCTGAAGAATGGTATTATCTACCATCTCTAGGAGAAAATAATGCCAAAGAGATTTAGTGAGGAGTGGTGAGATAGGAAAGTAAGAGCCTGGATTATTTGGGGTGGGAGGAATGGGAGAAGCTATTCCCTGGTGGACTGTAGTGCTTTTACCAGAGTGCTTTATGGAAGCAGCCACTTCGTACAATTTTGACTATTCTGCACCATGACAGATGGCTCTATGCTGAAGAACCAACCCTTGTGACAAGTCTTCTAAGGGGGAGCCTCCTTCCTTGTTAGAGACAAAGAGCTGAATTGATTTGCCCCACATTGCCCAGGAGGCCTGCGGTAGCTTGGGCACTCTCACATTGAGTTTTATTGCCCCAATCTGTGTTCTCCATGGATTCTTCTCTTGCTTATACAGCTTTGGGGGAAGGCCCACCTTTGTGTTGCTCTGTCTGAAGCTTTGCTCTAATTGCCCAAACACTTTCTTTTCCTTTGTAGCTCTTCTGTGTTTCCTGGTGAGTGCTCTGGGGATCACAGCTGGATCTCACCGCCTCTGGAGTCATCGGTCCTACAAAGCCACACTGCCCCTGCGAATCTTCCTGACTATTGCAAACTCCATGGCCTTCCAGGTAAGCCCTTCCTCAGTGTGCCGCTGTTCCTCAGAAGGAAGTGCTCCCAGGAATCCCTGTCTCAGATAGGGGACACAATCTGATTAAGAGGTTTCTCTCTCCTACTACCTCTTGTTAGGAAAAAGACTGCCCTTTCCATCTAACACTGCAGTGCTAGAGTCTGTCTTTACCTTGTCCCATCAGAGGTTGACTCTGAGACAAATCCAATGGGGAGAGGACAACTGGCCAAGACCAGGGGTAGGACAGCTCTCCAAAGCAGGAATGTACCTTTCCCTCAAGGTGTGGTCTCCCTGTGCATGCACCAGGTCCCATGAAAGAGGTGTGGAAGTGTTAAGTGTTCTCCTGGTGTTGCCTCACTCTCCTTTTGCTGTGTGGCTGATAAAGGAGAAGACATCTGCAAAGCCAAGGACGTAGAATTCTACAAGATGTAGAATTTGCTGCTGCATAAAGACCAAGAACTTCTTGATATTTAGGGGCGTGTTTCTCTGGTTCAGAAGAGTGATATTTAGGAATAATCATGTTACAAATCACACTACTGGCTTCCAGAGAGTTGTCCCAGGTCTGTGATATTTTAAGGAGAGAAGGGTTGGGCCTTTAGAGTGGCACGAGTGACTGCAGGCACTGTTAAGCACCTTGAGAGATTGCTTCACCTCTCAAAGAGCACTAACCTCAGGATATTGCCTAACTACTGTGAGAGCACTTTACAGTCCCCAAAGCAAACAAAACTGCAAATCTGTAGAAGTCAGAGTGAAAACCCAGATTGGCATGGCACAGAAAAATAAATCCTGGTGGTCTCTCAGGCTTGCTGCTGTAAGTCAGCCCTAACAACACTCTGTCCTCCAACTGTACTGAAGGGTTGCTTGTCTGTGGGAAGTACTCAGGAAGGTGTCAGAATGCAGCACTTTCTGCTATAAAAAGGTGAACACAAAAGTATCAGTGCTGTGCTCTTAAGTAATTCTCCAGAGGATATCACTTTGTTTACATGTAATCAGAACACAGTAAAGTTTTTTAAGTCTTGAAAAACTTTCTAAAACACCACTGAATTTCTTTTTCTCTGTTAGTACCAAACAGCAGTCTTTCATGAGGAAGGGGAAGGACTAAGCTGCTGATTCCAGCCAGTGGTCCAGCACTCAGTAAGGCAACAGGATGGGTTGCTGTGTATTAGCTAGTCCTGTACAAAGACCATCTTTCACAGGGTTATAGGGCAGAGGGGGAAAGAATTTGCTGAGCTATTGCTGTAGGGGATAGGAATAGACAAAGATGAGAGACAGACAGATATTTCAGCTTCAATAGGAACTAATCCAAAGTTTTACTGAAATTTTGGTACTATTCCCCATGGATTGTTTTAAATAGTTACTTTCAGTGAGATCAAGAGAAGATTTATGTTGAATTTATCTCATTCCTATTAGTGGCAGCAGAGGAGATCAGTAGCTTTTAAGGTCAGGGAAGTTTATAGACCATCTTATCTTAGGTCCTCCAGAAAATGCCTGATGGCTGCTCAGAGACCTGTGACTTGTAATTTCAGAGAATTTGAGAATTCTGCCTCTGACTGGCTTTTCCACCTGCAAGACCTGTCAGCTGCAGCACAACAGAAGCTCTCACAGTTATAGCCTGTAGCTGGAAACTCCCAAGGAAGAAGACATTCTCTTTGGCTTTGCTCGCTTTTCTCAAAAAGTCGTGATTTTCAGTCAAGGTTGCAGTTAGAGGTGGTCCCAAAATAAGATCTGTAGAAAAATTACCTAAAATTTGGGTCAAGGTACTGATTTTTCAGGTTGGAGACTCCCGATTTCTGTTTGTAGACAGGGTGTGGTGGATGAAGTGATACCATGATCCAGCTGCATTACATGGTCTCTTTCCAAATCTGTGCCTCCTGCCTCCAGCAAGACAGGGAAAGCCTTCCCACATGTGCGAGCCCAAGTTGTCTGTCGACTTTCAGACTGGGCTTTCTCATGTTACATGGTGCTGTGTAGGGTCTGGAATGTGAAAGAGACTTTGGGTCACAGGTGAAATTTTCCAGCATAGGTACTGGTTGAGTTTCTCTGCTTACTAGATAGGGAGGGCAGCTGGGCCACTCTCTTCTGGGGGAATACTGAGTGACCTGTTGGCCAATACTCTGGCCAACATCAGCAAGGGCTGCTGATACTTGGAGATATTTGGCTGGAAGGAAGGCAGCAGTTCCCAGTATTTGGAAACAAGTGAAAGTATAATCCTGACCCATATCTAACATTGCCTTCTTGAATGGCCTGCAGGTAAATCATTTTATCTCATTTAAAGGAAGAGTGGTTACAATACCTGAAAGGGACTCGAGGAGTTGTGTCTCTGCTACTGGCTCCCTGTGTGGACAAGTCCCTTAGTCTTTCGAGGCAAGAAATAGGGATGGTTATGCCATTGCCCTACCTTCAAAGTGTTTTCAGGAAAGGTCCTGGATATGTAGGAGATTAAGGAGCCTCTTGTGTAATACAGGTAGTAGAGCCATGCTTGGATCTCTATTTCATGTTTTCTAGGATGGTGTAATACATGGCTTTAAGCTCATTGAAATCTTGATACAAAGAACTGATCACAGGCTTATGAAAATCTATTCTTAAAACCAGTCAAAGCAATCATTTCATAATACAAATGATAAAAGCGTTGACATTTTCCAAACTGTATTGATTTTGCTGCTTAAATGGAACAGTTATGGGGCTGAAGAGAGGTATTTTTGAGAAATGTCATTGAAATGGTGTGTTTGTTCTCTTTCTAAAGAGGGGCCTTAATTTTAAGATTGTTTGATTTCCAATGGAAAAAAAAAAAGTTAAAAAAAGCCTCACCCCCCCAAGTTAAACATCTGATTTGGCAATCCCAGGAAAAGCAAGGCAGGATGACCTATGGGAAATGTCAGGTACAGGGAAGGGGCAGGTCGGTCAGCACCAGCTGGCACTGTGCAGGGATGGGGATGGGGACAGGGATGGGAATGGGCCAGGAGCCGGGCATGGGAGGGTGGGGCACCAGGCAGCCAATGAGAGTGGCTGCTGCAGGGGTGGGGCACAGGCTGCCCAATCAGAGCCTGCAGCACCATGGGTGTGGTGCAACCCCCAGCCCAGAGCTGGCCAATCAAAGAGCAGAGCTGAGGTGCCCCTGGAGCTGCTTCCCAAAACTCAGAGAGCTACAGCCAAGACCCAACCTCTGTTTTAAAGGCCAGAAACCCCAAACCCTAATGAGACATGATGCCATTGATACGAGTTCAGGTCAATAGGATTTAAGTATTTAAACATTTCAGGCCATTTTGTACCAGCCCTGACCCTAAGTTTTCACTCCTGTTGACTTGCAGAACGACATCTACGAGTGGGTCCGGGACCACCGTGTCCATCACAAGTTCTCCGAAACGGACGCAGACCCACACAATGCCATGCGGGGCTTCTTCTTCTCCCACATTGGCTGGCTGCTCGTGCGCAAGCACCCAGATGTCATAGAGAAGGGACAGAAGCTGGACCTGAGTGACATAAAGGCTGACAAAGTGGTGATGTTCCAGCGCAGGTGAGCGGGGGGGTCAACCCTAGTGGGGAGCCATGGGGAATGGCGCAGGGACACTGCAAATGGGCTGGAAACTCCAAGTGGCTTTGATAGAATGTGAGAGGATTGAGGGCATCATGTGAGAAATGTGACTCTTCAGCATGCCCAAGGCTTTGCTGTGAGATGAACTGTGAGAAATGAGCTGTGAGAAATGAGCTGTGCCTCTCCTATAAGAAGTATTTAGAATCTAGTGCTACCTCTAGCTCTCCCACACCTCTCTCTTGCCTGCCTACCCTGCAGCATCTTGCCAGCAGCAGGCTGATCTTCCCACCACAAAGTCTCCCCATGCCTGCTCGCCCCACAGCCCAGCTGCTGCTTTGGCGGGCCCAGAGCCCACACACAGGTGCCTCTGAGACATCCTTGGAGATTGTACACTTCCAGGCCATGTCTGTGCCCCTCTTCCCTCAGTCTTCTGGGAACAATATGGTGAAAGAAGGGTTGAAAATGGAAATGTGAGAGGGGCAGTAACTGGGAAGGACAGTCTTGATTCACTGGTGCCTCATGGATGGGGAATCTCTCAGCCATCTGGAGCTATACTGGGACTGATACCCAAAGCAGATGAGCCTATCACCAGGGCTGCAGGGATGTGGGGCTGAACCCATATAGTAACCAGCCTAAGTCAGGAAGTCCCTAGTTCAGTCCCAGCATGATTTTTCTTGTGGGTCATCAGAGTGGTTCACCTTCCTCTACTCCTATTCTTCTAGTGTGAGAGAGCCCACATGCTCATCTGTATGCTCATCTGTGCCACTTGCTTGCACTTGTTGGTGGGGTGTATTCGTAGGCAGAGCCAAGTCTGCAAGGAAGAATTGCAGCACTGGGCCAAAGCCAGAGAAAGGACCATCTGTGGGACTCTGGAAGCATGGGGTTGCCTTTAGCTCAGAAGCAAATGACAGATGAGGCCAAAAGCAGCAGCTGGTGTCTGGACTCATGGTGATGGGGACATTATTTTATGCATGTGTGAGGAGAGCAGGATTGAGTCTGAGTTTCTTGCCTGGTGATAGGACTTGGGAGTCTCCAGGCATGGTTTCCGCGCATCCAGAGCAAAAGATACAAGGCTCAGGAGCGAGGCATTTCTGCACTTGATTTTCCCTGGGTAGCTAAGCGTGAATCCTCCAAATGGAGGACTGAATCAGTCCTTCCTGTCCTGCTTCTGCCACTGAACACCTTCCTCCTGGTCCCTTCCTTTCCAGATACTACAAGCCCTCAGTGGTGTTGCTGTGCTTCACACTGCCAGCTGTAGTGCCCTGGTACTTCTGGGATGAATCCATCGTCACCAGCTTCTTCATTCCAGCCATCCTGCGCTACACCATAGGGCTCAATGCCACTTGGCTAGTGAACAGTGCTGCTCACATGTTTGGCAACCGGCCGTATGACCAGAACATCAACCCGCGGGAGAACCCCCTGGTCAGCCTGGGGGCCCTAGGTATGTTCAGCATCTGTGTCTTTGCTGTAGGGGGACTCTAGAACAGGGACTGCCTCTTGGGGCTGCAACTGCTTCTAGGAATTTCTGTGAATCCAGGTGTCCCTATTTCCCCTGCACCCTTTCCTTCCAGCCTTTGCATCTGGGGGTGTTTCCCATGCTGGCCAGTGAGTACATAAGGGCAGTGGGGTTATCAGCTCCCATCAGACTCTTTCCAGGCTGGAAAGGACTCTGCTACACTTAGCACCTTCTTATCTCAATAGCAATATTTTATTTACCCTGCTCAGAGGTCTCTCTGCCATGTTCACCAGACTGAAAAACGTGTGCTGCAGTCACTGCATATCTGTCTGAGATTTGTCAACTTGAAAACCAGCAGATGCACATTTTGATGTGTTCTCAGGACAGCTGGTGATTTTGGGTGTACTTGAGGATAAGACAAGCTAGATGCTTTAATGTTTTTTACTGAAAAGTTGGAGATCTAGGAAAGTACATCCCAGGATCAGCATATGTCCTTATCTATTCTCCCAAGCCTAAATCCTCATCTGTTTTGCATCACTGTACACCACTGGGGCTCCACTGATTTCCACCGCCAAAGGATCTGCTCGTGGGTTTTTGGTAGGGAGGGGTTTGAACTGCAGAGACTGAGGGGTAGGAGCAGGAGTCGAGGCAGTGTCTTTTGAAGGCGTGAGCGCTGAAGCCAATGTTGACAGTATCCAGAACAGATGGTGGCTGACTGGTGTAAATTGCTTAGTAGAAGTGTGTGTCTGCTTTTTTCCCTATCTGGAAATGTCCTTCTGGACATTAGGATTGCCAGTGCTGTAGGATTGATTAGCCTGGTTTGTTGGGGACTTGCTCCTGGTCTTGCTGGTAGCTGAATTAATACTAGAAGATTTCTTGTGGTGGCAGGGGAAAAACTATTAGAAATCCCTGGTGTTTTGGTGCAGCTGGGGAGGCAGGGACTTTCACCGTTCCTTGCCACATGCTTGTTTTCCTCTAAAGCACCAAAAGTCCTCTGTGATTGTCGTTGCCTCATTTGGGCCAGCCCTGGCATGCTGGGTCATGCCCAAACGAGATGGGGTAGACTGTAGAAGGGTGAAATTGGGCTGAGAGGAGAGAGGAGCCTGGACTCAATTCAGAGCCTGTTACAGGAATGTGGTGCTTTGGGTCAAGATAAAGGGTCTATCACCTAGAGCTCTGCAACATCCTCTCCCTGGTCGTGTTTTTCAGGAGAAGGCTTCCACAACTACCACCACACCTTCCCCTATGACTACTCCACCAGTGAGTTTGGCTGGCGCTTCAACTTGACCACAGCCTTCATCGACCTCATGTGCCTCCTGGGGCTGGCCAGCGATCGCAAGAAGGTCTCCAAGGAGGTCATCCTGGCTCGGAAAATGCGGACTGGAGATGGAAGTCACAAGAGTGGCTGAGTTCCTGCTCCCTTTCACACACACATCCACACCTCTCCTTCCTCCTTTTTTCTCCCTTTCTCCCTTCCTGACCCCTCCAAACACGCTGGACAAAAGTTTAATGTTCTGTTTACTAACTACTGAATAATGCTACCGGTTTGCTTAAGATAATGATAATGAGTTTTAACGCCCCCTCCCACGCTGCATTTTGCGTGATGTATTTAAGATCTAGGACTCTGCCTTTATAACACAAGGCCACCCTTTCCCTCCTCTCCTTTTCCTTTCTGTTTTCCTCTCCAGCCCCTCTAACCTGTCTCCTGCTTTACATTGTCCCAGTCTCTCCGTGGAAGAGAAGCTGGTAGGAAGTGGCCTGGGGAGGCCCATTGCAGTTGGCTATGTACATTTAGTTAAGGGAAGCCTGTACCAGCCAGATGAAGAGTTGAGCCAAAGTCAGTGACTCTCTCCCCACCACCTTCCCCCCGAAGTTTCTGCCACTGTCCCTCCTCTTTTCTCAAGGGCTGCTGACAGACATGACATGGCTAAACTGCTCTTCCTGGGAAAAGCAGCCCTATTCCTTGCTCTTGCCATCAGAAAGAAGAGTTGTTTCTTTCTAAGACGTCTCTTGGGAAGCGTTCTCCCATGCTCCTCACCACCTAGCCACTCTGGCTGGGTGCCCAGTCTCTCTCAGATCCCTAGCCAGGTCCACCAGTGGCTGACGGATAAGGTAGCAGCAGTGGGCACTGGAGAGGGAGCGCTGGTGGCATTAATTCCTACTTCTCGTGTCACAGCCTCCCTCCCTGCACTGCCCTATGTGCCATGAGGGACTGAAGGCAGAGCATGGCTCTGGGCTCCACAACTGTTTTGGAGAGCCACAGTGAGGAGGAAGACAGATGGAGGGGTGTGCCACTGGCTGCCAAGGGGCAGCACCAGCCCATAGTGAGTTTTGTTCACCTCCACCGCTGAGATTTTTGCTGGCAAATGGGACTTTGCCAAAATGGAGAGGAGGAGAAGGATGTAAACCAAAGCTCCACCTCTGAGTTAAGCTGCTTTATGTGCTGGAAGAACAAGGTTCCTTCTGGGTGGCAGGCAGGTGTGTGTGCCTGCCCTGCAGATCCACATCCTGTGCTGAGCACAGGGACAGGACAAGGGAGCACCTGCAGGTGTAGGGAGGAGTGAGGGTGTCCGCAGGAGCAGGTTTTTTCATCCTCGGGGGCTCCACTCAACAAGTGCCTGAGAAACACCAATGTGGGGCCAGGTGGGCTCAAGGAAGCTGAGACCTCAGGGTGAGACGCTGCCACCAGTGTGAGCTACCTCTGGGATTTCTTGCCCAGGGTCCGCTGTGTTGGTTTGCCATTCCCTGCTGCCCAGAGGGAGTGGGAAGGAGAGGCTAAAACAGCTCGTTAGTCCCTTAGCTTGCCTCCCAGCCCCCTCGGCGAGCCATCTCGCCACCTTGCTCCTTTGCCAGCAAGACAGGCAGCGAGGGTGGCTGAGCCTGCAGAAAGGTCAGTTACATCACTGAGCCGACGTGGGCATGCAGCTGGAGGGTGCTGGGGAAAAAAGTCCATGTGGGTGTTGTTTCCTGCAAGTTGCAGAGACCAGCTTGAGTTCAGGCGGTCGGTTATGTTCTGGATGTTATGGCCTCACGCCCGTGACTGAGCTGAACGTGCTTTTTCCCCCTTAACTCTCCTAGATACTATTAATTTTTATTACTATTATTATTATTAGTTGTAGCAATAGTATTCTTTTTGTTGCTTCAATGCATCTATCGGAGCTGGAGGAAAGCACAAGAGGTAGCTGGAACAAAGAGATATTGGAATGGGGTTTGCAGCGTCTCCCTTATTCAGGCAGGCCAGGGAAGGCAGAGACAGAGCAGATGCCAACTTCCTCGCCTCAGCTCTGCCACATCGCAGCCAGGGAAGCTTCACAGGAGCGAGTCTCTGCAGCTTTGCTTCCTCTTGCTGCAGTGAAACTCGCCAGGAGCCAGGATAGCTCTGTGATGTTCTTCTTAACAAGAACATGCTTGTTACTCAGAAAATGAGTCCGTCTCCTCACCTTCCCCTCCCTGCCACCACCATGACCTTGTTTTCGCTCAGCAATGGGACCCTTTGAGGTTTTGAGCCGTAAGGAATGATGTGGTCTCCAGCCAAGAGGAACAAGGACAAATGGAGAAGAGAGTCCTTCAGCTCCTGGTTTCAGGAGACAGCATCCTTACTGCTCTGAGGCTCTTGACTGCCTGGGTGCTGGCTGGAGCAAATGAAGTTGTGGCTACAGCAGTATCCTACCATTTGGAAAAAAAAAGACCTCCAAAAAAAGAGAAACACTGTTAGCTCAGTAATTGTGGGCTGACTTTGCTCTCATGTAAACCCCTCTGAACTCGTGGAAGTCCCCAGAGAGGATGAATTTGCTCCAGCCAGTAATTTGAAAGGGGTATGGGGAGGGGAGAAGGGGAGAATGACTTCCTTGCTCCTGGTGCCCTTAAGGTGTAGTGTGACATACCCTACAGTAGAGATGCGTGCTGTGAAATGCAGCAGTATTTCATATCCTCTCAGCAGAGAAGCAGGGCGTGACGTCAAGGGTTCCTTTCAAATTTCAAGTGCTGATTTCGGTCCAGAATCTGGAATGAGAGTGGAAGTTGAGGAGCAGTAACCAAACAGTCCTGGTGTTTGTCCAGTCACTTTAAAGGTAGATTGGCAAATATCTCTGGGTGCCTTAAATCTTTCTTTAATATACATAGAAGTATTGACAGCTATTTGCCGGTTTTTTGTTTTTTTTTTTTCTGAGTTATGAACATTCAAGGGGTTTCTTAATTATTTAATTGCCTACATTGAACTGTGGGTGCAGGTGATTTTGAATGTATTTGAGTTAGAATTTTTGTTAGACTAAGAAACAGATACAACACTTTAAGTAGAACTTTGTTTGAGATATATATATATACCTATAAATATATATATATATTTTTGGTGGCATGTTTGTATCCTGGACGCATCGTCTGTATGTTTAGCTTAAACAAGTCTGTGAAAGGTGGAAGCAGAAGAAGCAGCAGTGGGACCTCATGGCTAAAGCAGCTGGGACGTGTTCCCAGCTTAACAACTCACTCACTTCGTGATTTGGGACAAAGTCATTTAAAAACGTTCCGTGCCTCATTTTCCCTGTCTGTAACAGGGGGTTACTCCCTGCCTCCCAGAGGTGTGGTGAGGCTTGCTGCCGACCAGCCGAGCACAGGAAAGAGCCGTACGAAGCACACACACCGCTGCTGGCAGAAGCATGGACTGGTTTGTTTTCCAAAACTGTTCCCAGCCCTGCTGGTATTGTGAAGAGCAGAAGTCCAAGTGTTGGGTGTTCAGGGAAGGATTGGAAAGTTGAATCTGCACATTGTCTAAGCTCTGTCACTGTTGAAATGTGAGTAGGATACGATTTTTCACAGCTTAGGGATTTCTGCATAGTAGTATCTCTGTTTTGTGTACTGGAAAAGAAAAAAAAAACTTTTTGAAATAATTTCTACTAATACGGAAACAGACATCTGGTTGTGCTGATCTGAAATTTTATTTGTTCATAATAAAAATGGTAAATGTTACTTTAAAACTTGTTGGACTGATGACATGGTGGGCAGGGCTTGGTAAAGCACGAGATCTCCATCAGGATGGGGAATGCTGTGCCTTACTGTTTCCAAACCCCTCTCTCTTCCAGGAGAACCTAGGGAAAAAAGCCTCTGGCTCTTTAAGCATCATGAATGAGTGGATTATAATGGCTTTCATACTCCGGGGCAGGCCAGGCAGGCACACCCCGCCAAGGCTGCCCCTGCGCCTGGGGTTACTGCAGGTTAATTCCAGCCGGGGCCCCTTGCCAGGGCCCTGTGGCTGGCGGATACACATGCGGCACAACACGTAATACCGGCAGCCGCCTCCCGTCAGGCGGGTTCATCAGCCTCAGCGAGGGGAACTTTCCTCATGCAAGAGCGAGTGTCCCTGCTTCCCCCCACCCCTTTTGCAGCTGGAGGGAAGTGAAAGGAAAAGGGGGAAATCCCCATACCAAGTACAACTTTAATTGATAGTAGCTTCCCTGCACCCCCACCCAAACGCCTTTTGATCATAGTGGCGAGTAAGGCCATCTCTGCATGGCACCAGCTTGCTCCATGCACAAGCAGGCAGAGGGGATGGCCTTGTTTGTGGCATCTTTGCCACCTGCAGCACACAGGGACCCCTGATCCAGCCCATGTTTGCTGGCACCACCAGACCCTTGCAGCTGGGCATGCTGAATCCCTTGGAAAAACAGGCCCATGCTTTGGTTTCCAGCTGCAGCTACTGCTGCTGGGAAGCCCTTCGGGTGGGAAGGCCAGAGCCAGCGCACTGCAAATTGGAGCAAGGGGGTGAAAAGAGAGTTACTCAGACAGAAAGTTGAGGCTCTTCCAGCAGCTGTGTTCTTCCACCTGGAAGTATGTGACCAGCCCAACCAATTTGATATGTGGCTGCTTTGCGCTGTAGAAAAAAGCAAACTAAACATGCCTGCTCATCAGCTGGTCACAGCAGTATGTCCCTGGAAGTGACAGAGAGGTGCTGTTTCTGGTAATCTGGTGCACTTTTGATCCCAGCTATGACAGCACAGCCCCTCCTAAAAGAAGTGAAACAGAGAAGGCAAGTCAAGTCTTCAGAACTCCTGATTATTCAGCCAAGCCTAAAAATAAAGTTAATGATCCCTCTGTCTGGATTTCACGAGTGCAACTCCAATCGTGGCCTCTCCCTCTTCGTTAAAGACTGTTATTAAATCCCCTGCCCAAAATATGTTTTCCTACGCTATCAAGCCCTTCAGGAGTGCCAGCTCAGCATTTTTAGGTCATTGCCTGGAAGTATTTAATGCATGATCATTCCTGATTCCTGTGTAATCTGCACATTTGGGTTGCAATTCCAGTGCACCCCAGCTTTGCTCCTCTGAGGAGAGGGAAAGGAAGAGTTAATGTACAAGCCAGCTCTGGTGGGTAGGAGAGAACAGGCAAACAAGTGCCTGCTTGTTCAGACCCAAGGGGGGGAGAGCAGGGAGGGCTGCAGGCTGTCGGGGGAGTTTGCTGCATCTTTTCGCTCTGAACACAACATGTAGAATATGCCAATGTGATCTTTAGGGGAGACCGGGTTCCAGCTGCAATCCACTCCCCAGAGGTGGGATGCAGTGAACACAGCTGTGAGGAACCCAGTGTGTCCAGCCCAGGACCCTGGGAGCAGGACCAGGGAGGGTCCCCAAGGGAGGGTGCCCAAGGGAGGGCAGCAGCCCCCACAGGAGCTTCCCAGGAGCAGGACTTGGTACCAGCTCTGCACCAAGCCATGCGCTCCAACCATAGCGAGAAAGCACCAGCTGCTGCTGCCCCTCCATGAGGGCCCCACAAGCCTGTGGGGACTTTCGGAAGGGGAGAACAAAGTCCCAGGAGAGCACGTGGAGGAGATAGCACCACAGCCGTCCTGCAGAGCAGGGACGGATGGAGTGGCATGTGCCGAATGCCCAGTCCCCTCAGCCCAGCCCCTGAGGGAGCTCTTGTCCCGGGGGGGCCGCGGCAGCGCTCCGTGCCGCGGCTGCCACGGCCACAGCAGGGCTGTGTGGGCAGCACGGGCCCCGGGGCAGCCAGGCGCCCCCGCAGCCGGGGAGGCCGGGCACAAGCAGCGCCAGCTGACAGTGCAGGGCCGGGATCGGGGGGAACACCCGCAGTGGGCCGGGCTTGCCCGGGGTTACTGCCGGTCGCCGGGGCCCGGAGCCGCGTGTGTGCAACAGCCCACGGCGCCTGACCGCGCCGGGCCAATCCCGCC
>VWZT01010910.1:989833-1070072 GCA_013397055.1 Pachycephala philippinensis | reverse complement strand
CGCCCCGCCCGAGAGCCGCGTTGGACTTGCTCAAAAAAAGCACCAGATGCTGGAGTCGTGGGAAATGCGAGCGCTTCAACTTGTGTTTAAAAAGGAGCTCCGGTTTTAGCTTTAAAAAGACAGTATAAAGAATCCGCGAGGCAAAAAATTGCAATTCAGTATGCGCGTGGACGCATGGAGTCACACTCAAATACGGACACATATATACATTCATAAACAACACAAGAGTACCATTCATAAAGCGGAATACTTAGATTTGGGATGGAGGCTTAAAAGTACGATTTCATACATATAAATGTTACCTGTGTTATAATCTGGTAATTTTGTAACTGCATTTTGAAAGCTGGCGTCACATGAAGACAATAAAATCCTCACTCACTTGGAATTTTTAACTGAAAATAGCCAACCTTGTAAAACTGTGTCTTTTATTTCTTTTTAAACTGCATGGAAAGATACAGCACTTTGCAGAACAAATAGTATTTCATAATAGAGACCACAGTGACGACAGCTCTTACATGCCACTTTGGCTTTGTAACAAACACAGCTGCTCGTTTTACATTTTTTTTTCAGTTCTCCTAAAATAGCTTTTTACAAAACTCTGGTCTTTATCACTCAAACAGAAGAAATGCCTATCCCTTTTGAAAATGCCTATGACCTTCAGGCACCTTATATGCTGACTAAGTGAAGTTGTCATTTTGACAAAATGATCCTAAATACTTGTTCCGTCATCTACAGAGAGATCTAACATTCTGTCACATTTACACAGTCATACAAAATTAAAAGTTTCTAAGCTAATCGCACAATTCTGGTAACCCCTGTCATGTGACTCAGAAACAGGAGGAGACTTACACAATCATAATATTGCTCTTCTTCCTTGTCTTTTTGAGTTGCCTAATTAAATACTGGTGATTCAAATATCATACATTTTACTACCATATTATCAACTAAAATAGATTTGGCCTGATCCTGAATCCTAAAGAAGTTATACTTGGACACATTGTTCTTGGGTGATCGCTGGTAAGTGCATCATTAGAAAACCAAGATAATTAATTTAGAAGCCCTGAAAGACTACAGCTTTGACTGAGGTCAAGATGTTTTCTCACCTCAAGCAGGTGACGGAGCATCACGCTGCCCTGCACTCACCTGTCCACTATCCCCCTTCAGCCAAAAGTCTTTCAAGATGACTTAGAATTAATGTGTCTCTTTTCACAGGGCAAAGATGGTGGGGACACATTCCAATTAACTTCAGCAATTTTAAGCATGTGTGAAATCCACTTTGGTTAAATAAGCATCCTCTAGTCAGGGGAGACAGGGAGGCGGTGCCCACAGTGACTCACAGCAGCAATCTGAGATACCTGTTTTAGAAAAGGGTGAATCATCTGCTGGTGGTGCATCTGTAACTTCTATATACGGATACCTGGATTAGTTTTTGGATGCCTGTCTTTTAGATCACGAGTTTGGTGCAATGAGTTCCACACCTGGATTTTAATGAGGAGAGCCCTCAACTCTTAAGCATGGGCTCTGAGTGCTCAGAGTGAGAAACATGTCATCTGAGGCATCTTGGTGGCTTTGGCCTATGACTAAGCTTCCTTGTTTGAAGCTAAGGAGGTTCAAAATGCCCCAAGAATCACTGGAAATTTGAAATGCACTTGACATATAAGAGTACTTTTGTTTTTTTCCTACTGGGGGCGATCAGCTTCTGGAAATTGTTTCCATAGGATGTCATGGCAGCAGACAGCATCAACAGGTTCACCAAGGCTTTAGGGAGATCGCAGCAAACAAGGTCCATAACCAGGTGGTAAAAGCAGAGACGTGCCCTCTAACACATACAAAAGGTTTGTGGACACAGGTCTGAGTGGAGCAGACCTAGAACAGCCTCGAACAGCTTGCAGGCTCTCACTAAACAGCCTCTCTGGCTGCCACTGATGGAAAATATGACGTGTCAGGCAGGTACAGCAGGATCAGGAGTAGTTGCCAGTAGTTGCCCTACTCTGAATTCTGCTTTCATGATAGCCCCTGTAGCAGCACGGGGACACAGAGGGCTGGAATGACCGTGGGTCCCACGATCGCACCCAGCTTTGGAGGCAGCACTCCTATTCCTCCACATCATTCCTTCCAGATCTTCCAGTTCTCTTCCCCAGGCTTTGTTTGAGCACTCCAAGCCTCTGAGAAGGCCAGCCATCAAATTATCAAGATGTTTGATGGCATATAATAAATATTGAATCTTTGGGAATGAAGCTCATAACTGAGTTTGCCACTCCTGACTAACAAGCCCATCTCAGACTAATTAGTTCTTTGGACTAATGACCACATAACATACTGGGATTGATTTTGTGGAAGATACTGCAGACATGAGAGTATTCAGGAAATAAGTCTCTAAAACTGCTAGTAACAATGCAGTAGCTTTGTTTTAATATTTGTGTGGGATTAATTTTCTGTGTTTATGAGATTTTTCTTTGTCTCTAGTCTCTCCAGTGCCGATTAAGCTGAGTCGTATGCAGGCAGAGTGTAAGAGGTTATAATAAAGAAGCATCAAAAAGAGAAATTTTTGTTTCACAACTAGCTTTAATTTGGATTCAGAAAGGTAAAAAATTGAAGGAAAAAATCGGCAAACTTTTTGGATTTATCTGAAAACAGACAAAAAGCTGTGATCTCACAGCTTTCTTGTGTGGTTGATTGTTCATGAGGCAGTTTCAGCCTTAAGTGTTTGCCTTCCTTTGTCTTTGATTTGGCTCCTTCCATTCCACATAATAGTATATAAGATCACCACCTTTGCACACAAATACACCTGAAGAGTCTTTTCCAAGCAACACCTAGAAGCATTTCATTTTGAAAATACCCAAACCAGGGTATTTCAAACCAGGAAATTATACCCAAACCAGGAAATTTCAAAATGTCCAGAACATCTTTTTTTCTCCTTCTGGTTTCAAACAATGTTTCAATTATGATGACCACATTTTCTGCTGGCAGGTGGCCCCCTCAGTGGAATTTATCCAGTCAGAAGGATGATGCAGTTTTATATGCCTTGGGCTGGGCCAGCCTCTAGTCTGAATCACTACTAGTGAATTTGTTTGGTTTCCACTCTGCTGTTGACCTCCTACGTGATGCTGTGCAGGTCTCTTAACCTTCCAGGAACTGGGAAAATTCTGATTTCCTCCTTCCCAGATTTTCTGCTGTGCTCTGCGGACAAAAGACTTCATGTTCCACATCCAGCACGGGGAAGCCAGAGCATGGTTAGGGATGTTTTAAGACAAAGAGCCATCACAGAAACCTTCCATCTTACCTGCTCTACTTAGAGTTCAGCCATTCCTGTTTCTGTGAAGTTCACAAGGCAGGTTCTCAGGCCATCCCTCAGTCTTTGAGGAAAACCAGAGCATAGTATCCCATCCTTTGCTAGTGCAGAAACCCCTGCCATAACAAAACTCCTGTGCAATGAAAGACACTGAAGCACTGAAACTAAAGCACCTTCTCCCAGGAGGTGCATGCACAGGTTTTTGTCTCAAGAGACTCAAATCAGTCCCAATTGCACATTTAAATACATAATGCTTTTGAATGATTGATGGGTTAAGGCACAGCTCTCCTAGCTTGTTCTTTGCCCTCACCCTTATCTGGATGCCTTGAGCTAACAAGACAGCACAGACTGATAATGAATGCTTCTGCCATGA
Source organism: Pachycephala philippinensis (assembly GCA_013397055.1). NCBI lineage: Eukaryota > Metazoa > Chordata > Aves > Passeriformes > Pachycephala > Pachycephala philippinensis. The sequence goes on along the minus strand of VWZT01010910.1, from coordinate 1,066,407 downwards.
GAACTGGACACATTTTATTTCTTAACACCATGTTTGCTGTCAGCTCCTTCTTCTGTCTGAGCAGGTACAGGACATACTGCAAGGATCACTAATTGCTTGACACATCTTTGTCAGTAACCCCTTCAGCTGAGTTTTCCCTGCCCTGGTGAGTTACTTTAATTCAGCTGCAGTATGTGTTGTGCTGTGATAAATTTCTGTTTGGCTGGAGAAACAGTTCTGCATCTCCTGCCCAGTGCTGTTCTGCCACCCAGCAGCAGAGCCATTGAGCTGGGGCACAGGAGAACTCCAAGCTCAGCCTCCTTGCCCTTTAGTTGCACCCTAAAGATACACCTCCTTCCCGTGTGGCCAGCAGATACAGACATTTCCAACCCAAATGTTTGCCTGGGCACAGTGTATAGTGTCAGTGCCAATGGCCTCCGGCCTTCTCTGGTCCCTAAGAGATAGGGCAGAGAGCTGTCCTGGCCTCATGGCATCAGCTCTAGCACAACGGTGGTACCACACACACCCTTATAAATGTGCTTGCTGTTCACTGCCAATGTTTAAATGCATAGGACTGCTCAAGGCATATCAAATAGTAAATATTTATAAGATCAGTCTGTGATCAGGCATTGCATCTTTAACACAAACCTCGCTTCAGAGCACATTAGCTTATTAAATGCACTCAATTCCCTTCTGTGAGGAGGGAGAAAGAACAGATTCCTGGTCATGAGGAGGCCACAGTGCAGCAGTAAAAGAGAACAGTGCTCACTTAGAAAGTGAGATAGCTTAAAGATAATTACCCTCATTCTCAGTGTAAAGTACTGGGACACTCTAGATTAGCTGGCATAGATAAAGCACCTCCCAGTAAAAGCTCAGATTCATAACTACTGAAAAAGTGCCTCCTTCCTGATGTATTTGCAAATGGCTTTTCCATGGCTGAGAGGACAGGGTTAGGCAGCTCTTCCTGTTGGGGGAGATAGGGACACTGATACAAAAATGTTCTTACTGCAAGATAGCGATTACGAGAGTACCATCGCAGAGAAACCGGTAGCAGAGGCTGAGAAATAACCTGGCTGCTGAAGAGCTGTTTGACTGAACCAGCAGGGAAAGGTGGGTGGGAGCTAATTCCAGTTAAGGGCATGACAGATAACAAATGCTTTAGTTGCCATGGCTGGCAGGGTGTCTCACAGTGACAAACAAATAAAGAAGAGAAGGCACTTGACACTGCAAACCCCCAGCAAAGACAATGCACAGCACAGTCTGTCAATAAGGGCTGCACATGCCTCTGATTTCCCAAATGACAGCTCTGTAGTAAGCTGGGTAAGAAACTTGGCTTTGTGAAACAACCTGTGGCACTTCACTTAGCACTTAAATCCACAGCTAGTGACTCTGCTTCACTGACATGTCAGCATGGCTTTTTCACACTTTCCTGCTGCTTTATACTTTTTATCACACAATACACAAGCTACCACATGTTTCAAATTTATAATTCTGTGTGGGACTTCTGAGTGTTGTTGAAAATTAACAGAAAATGCCAGTGATGGAAAGACATGGAATGTATGGTAACCTACACACTTGCCGACTTCACCTCCACCATCAAAGGTAATAGCTACACATTCAGCTGTCACACACAGCAGCACAACCCTCTCGGTTTTCTCCACTGTGCTGTGTGGTGAATGAATTTAGTAATTCAGAATGTTGCTGCATTTTGGCTCCTCCTAAAAAGCCCACTCCCCCTGTTTCCCTGGTTACACTAGTCAGATCCCCCTGTGCATCCGGGTTCCCCTACCGCGGGCTGTAACGTCGATCAGAGCATCAGGCTGCTGATAGATCAGATCCACTGGGTCTGCTGCACTTGCACTGAAAGCCAGCCCTCCAGATAAGACAGGGGACAAGATCTGAGGGATCCTGCCACAGGGAAGGGCCCACGTAATGGTGATCAGGAGCCCTCAAACTTCTCTATCTCAGTGCTCCTTTATCCCAACCCTTATTCCCATCTACTCTGGCTTTTCAGGAGAGGAGCCTCTCCAGAGGGCCAGACTCCATGGAGGTGAAAATGCAAGGCTGGATTTAGGAAGAATTTCGGAGCACTCACCCCTTCCCTTCACTGTGGGCACCCAAGATGGTAACACTCCTTTCTCCAGGCTTGCTAGCTGGCTGTACATTCATGCTGGCGAGCTCCACACCAGCTACAGCTCAGACTTCTTTGGAGATGCTTGCTGTGCAGCCAGCAATAGGGTTTTTTCTTTCAGCAGCAGAAGACCAAGACACATCTGGGTGAGACCAGGGAAAGCCAACCAGGAGCACTAGCAAAGGCACCAGCATGAGCCAGTGCTGCTGAAAAAGGGGCCAGACTAATTGAGACCTTCTAAAGGAGCAGACTGTCTTATTACCACACGTATAGGAAAGCCCCAAGTAAACCTATTCACAAGTAACCAGCACTGCATGCCATACGGCTAAGGTCCCACAGAGCTCCCTCCTGGTTTGAAAGCTTGGGCCGTGCTGCTCTGATAGGTTCCCATATAGGGTAAATTGGTGTCTACTGGGTGCCACACAGTTACACTGCTCCTCCTAACCCTTCTAGGGTCTGCAAGGAACTCCGTTCTTCACCAGCAGCCAGGCTGGGCATTACAACACAGCTGTCAGAGGAGATCATTGCTCCGTGTATGAGAGAGCTGGATCGCCAGGGGGACCCTAACCAGCCTGCAAAACACAAAGAAGAGCAGGGAGTCTTTCTATGTGTCACATACGGGCTCTTAAACCAGCTGGAGCAGGTAAATGTCAACTCCATCCACAGAAAGGTGACAGCATCAGTGTGCCCAAGTACTGGTATACATCCAGCTTATTCCCAATTAATTTCAGCCCACCTCATGCCACAATATCACATATTCTGCAGAGGATATACATCTTCCACCACCCCAGTTAAATATGCCTGGTATCACAGAAGCCCCCTTTGTACAAGTTTGTATGCTTCTATAGATTCAGATGGAGAAATAGTTACCAGGAAATATTACAGGCCAAAGTCAAGATGGATATATGCTAAGAAGATACTATGTGAAAGTTTCCTAGGGGCTGATAAGCTTCAGAGATAACTAATCCTCACGAATTTACAAGAAATGATAAACTTAGACCACCAGTGTCTAATGCTGTACAAGGCTGCCAGCATACATTAGCACCTGCAACAGGTTATATAACTTGGATCACACCCAGCAGGGCAGTGGCTGCTCTGCACAGATTAAGAATACAGAGTTATGTGTACAGGTGGTGAAACAAAGTGCCCTCTGAAGGAGTTTCTAAAGACCTACTCAGAAGGCAGTAGTGTGCCAGGATGACCTTCTGCTTCCAAGCGTTCACATTGGGATTGGCCTTCTAACTGCTGCTCCCGCTAATGAGTGAACCTGAAGGAGTGGTGTGTTGTGTGAATAGTTACCTGCTTAACCAATAACACCTTGATTCTATTAACAACAGCAGCTAACGAATAAAAACTATTTTAAGAAATAGCAGTTGTAATCTGTGGTTTCCCCTAAGAGTATTCCACATCAAAGAAAAAATGACCTTATATTACCTGTTGGGGAAAAAACATGTTAAACAGTGTGGCACGCATAACTCTTCATTGTGGCACCTGCAGATCCAGCTAGGATAGACAGTGCTAGCACAGAACAGCTTCTGTGACCAAACAAACTATGAAATGGTTTGTGGAAAGCCCAGTGAAACACATGCTGCTGTTTGCCAGAGAGAATTGGTGGCTGTGGGGAACATGTTCCTCCTCCTGAAATTCAGTCAAATTCAGCCCTGTGGAGGGACTTGACAGGAACCACGTGCATGCCTGTAAGGGCAAGATCTGTTCAAAGCGAGAAGGTTCCACATAAGAGCCAGCTAAGCACTTTCTGCTCCGTCACCCACATGCTGTCTTCTCTTCATGCTTCAGTGCATGGCTGGGGACCATGAACTGGCAGACCCAACTGCCACCTAGTCACTCTGCAAACATGGGCATTGCTCGAGTCTGCTGTTTTACTAAAGCATCTCCATAGGAATTGCCTTGTGGCTTCCACAGGCGTCCAGAGAATCTGTGCAAACTCAGCAATTCTAATGCAGAAAAGTAGCAAGTGTTGCAAGTCACGCTGCTGCAAATGAGACCCATGACAATTTATACTGCGAATCTCCCTTTTAATCTGCCTCCAGGTAATCTGGATTCCCATCTCTCCAGGGCTGTCATGTTTGTACCTCCAATTAAGGAACAGCCAGATTTTTCCATCTATAAAAAGAATGTGAGGTTGTTTGAATAACTATTGCAACAAAACTAGCTTTGTTGAGTCAGACCAAAGGTATCCTCTGACTAACCACAGCCAGCAGCAGATGCTTTGAGCCCTAAAGAAGAACAGCCAGATTATATCTGGACCTCTATTTTTAATAACTACCAATAACCTCACCTTCTGTGAAGCACTCCCTCCATGTAAGTGCTGAAATGTTTGAGCAGATCACCCAATCTTGCAGCTCCTACCCCAGAGAGAGTTTATGACCCAAGAGGCAAAAGCCCCATCTACAAATACAGGCACAGAGCTGCCTTGCAAGAGGCAGCCCAGAGCATTCATGGCAAAGCTGAGAATAAAATACAGTCTCTTGCCACTAGGTTATATTTTCAAAACTATCTGTCCAAAACATGATGGGAGTGATTAAACTAAAGAAACAAAGGCTTTGACAGATGATATCTCCTTCCAGATTTTCTGGTGCTGTTTCAGCCTGATCACTGAAATCCCTCATGCACACTTGACCTCCAAGTGTGCATGAGCACAGTGCTAACACATGCCCAGTTGATGCACCGTTCAAGCAAAACTTTTATTGCATCCCGTAACTCCTTCAATACCAGCACACTGATATCAGCAACATTATGATTTATTAAGACATGGAACAGAGTTTTCCCAGTGTTTCCCCTCCCCCACCATTGTCGTCACTGATGAGGTCCTGGCTTTGAGAGCTTTCTGGGTGCTGGCAGCTGGAGCTGGCAAGCTGTGGTCAGCAAACATTTGCAATCAGCAGCTGACTTCCCACTGTCACCTGCCTGCACAGGCAGACAATGAAATGCTTTGCTTTTGTGCCCAGCACCTCACTTTGAGGGCAAAAGAAGGCCCCCCAGGCTGTGGGACCTCCTGAGCCTACACATTGCCTACAGCTGTTGGATTTATTTAGTGCTCAAGTAAAAGAAGCCCAATTGTGTGTGATCGAAGAACAGGGAAAGTGAGCTGGCTCAGCTATGCTTTAATGATATTAGTCATGAATTTTTACTCACTCAATGTTCTCAATGCTTGCTTTCCTTTTTCCTCTAATCTCTTTCATCTGTGTGAAATGGGTGATATCAGTCCTGAAAACTTTGCTTAGCTTTGTTACTTCCACCTCTGCCTTAGACTTTAAGTAAAGCCTTTGGGGTGTCAGCACCTGTAGAGCTAGAGGAACTCATTTCCAGTCCTCTCTACCAGTGCCAAAACATTGTCAAATCCCCACACTTCAAGCAGAAGCCTCCCAGCTTCAGAATGCAACATGCCTTTACCTCTCCCCATGCACCAGCAAGTAGGGTAGCTGATGGCATGGCTTCAGTGCCCACTAAACCTTCCACACTGCTGCTGCCAGCAACCTAAACAGATGTCACCTCTTGTGGCATTTAGAAAGCCTTGGGGTATCAAGTGAGAGTTCTCCAAGGCTGTATTGCCAGAAATGCCAGAGGGGAGCCAGCAAGAACACTAAGATTAAATCCCATCACTTTAGGACTTTAATTAATTACAGGGCAAGGGAACCTGGATGAGGTAATTTATACACCTATTCAAGTTAAACCCCAGTTACATCCATTCCCTCCCCTCAGAGAAGTGTCTCTGGTCTGGCTCTGTATGCAACAAGGTGAGCATATCAGCTTCTCCATCAATAGGGCAGAAATTTCCAACTCCCCTTTACCCCTGTAAAAGTCTCATGAGGATTAAAAAAATGTGCTTTTTTTTCACCTGATGCATAAAACATGAGCTGGACTGGAGCTCATTCCCGCTCTGCCACTGACCAGCTAAGCAACCTCAGCCATGACTTTGTGTTCCTTCACAAGAAGTACTAATCCCCACTGCACTTAGCCCTATGCAACAAACCCCTGCTGCAGCCTGTGATCCTGCTGCACCCATTAAAGGAATAACTGGACCTATCCTAGATGGCCAGAGGCTTGGCAGAGCAGTTGGGTTTGAACCATCCACAACCTGTTTGATTTTGCAAACTTGATTAAGATCTTCTTGCAAATGAAGGAAAAAGTCAGGTCCAAAAGCCTTTAAAAATTTCACATCATTAAGTAATAAAAAGGTTTTCAAACTGTTTATTTGCCTACTGATGAAAGAACAGGAGTATAGCCACTGGCAGCCTTTCAGCTTGATACCTGCTTTTCAGATATCAGAGGAGATATGATAGCTGTTCAGATCTAGTAGGGGTCCCCATGGACACTGTTTGAAGATCAAATTCTGTCATTTTCCCTCAGACCATGCCAACCACTGCAGGGACATGGTCACACTAACACAAGTGCCAGATTTTCTGTTTGGCTACAAGCACCAGGCAATTGCAGAATCTTTGGCTGACCACAGGAACCTGAGAACAGTAACCCTCAGATAAGAGCAGTGCCAGGCAAATGGCTGGTTGATGCACCCCCGGCACTCTGTGACATGTGAGGAGCAGGGGTTACTTAAGTGAAATGTCCTGACCAGGCGCTGCCAGCACACTAACACTAGCTAAGGCTGACATCACCCAACCGAGATAGCAGTCAGTGACAGACCTCATCCAAGGATGGCCTCAGTCCCCAGCACCTCTGATGGCACTTCCTAGTGCTCTGCCCCTCCACCCCAGTATCTGAGAGGTCATCAGCTGAGAAATACTCCTGGCTTGCTCAAAGAGATCCCACAGCAAACCTGCTCTGGCATAGGGAAAATCCTACAAATCAACTATTAAGATGTTCAGAGACCTAAAAACCATAGCTTTCCTATGAGGGCACAAAGGCACTTAAAATAGCAGCTGTGTCCCAATAACTAATTCATAAACTTCTAGACCCTCATGATATCCCAGCAATAAGCAGAGAAATGCCACACGGGAGGTCAGACTGCCATATCATCATCAGAAGAGACAATTTCACAAGCCTTCATTGCATGTAAGGCCAGGGACAAGGGCACTGCTTTCTACAACAGCAGGAGACCCTAAACTCTCAAGAACATTTACAGGCTCTGGGGCCTCAGGGTTACTTCAGGCTCCCAGTACCAGAGCCAAAAAGTTTCCTTTTTGGAAACTATCCAGAGCATACCTAATTACAGAAGAGAGATAGAAACAAGGGAGAATTAAAAAAGGTAGGTCTCTACTCAACCAAGTATGCTTCCCTCCCTGAGAGCAGACCATGCATTGCTTCACTCCCCTTCCCCTCCACAGTACCAGTTATAATAAGTAGTATTCAAATTCATCTGCTTCCCCTTTTCTCTAGCAGCTGCTTTACCAGCCTTAAACAATGGCCTAAACCACAAACAGAGTTTCTGAGGCTTAACCTCCAAACCTGCATTACAGTTTTACTACAGCTCACCCTTTCCCTAGCACATATTATCAATACCCTACATACCCACATTCCTCCAGTCTTCCAGAAGTTCTACCTCTGTATTCTCCTTTTATAGGAAAGTCCAACTGCTCAGCTGCCCTCTATTCTCTAGAAATCCCCCTACCTGGAAGGAGGGAAAAGGCACAGCTGAGGCTCAGAGAGGGTCAATCTACCTTTCTTTGGCGGAATAGTTTCCACCTTGTGCTAATTTCAGCACAAACTCTAAAATGCATGGGCTGAGCCCCTAGCTATGCCTGAAAGAAATTTATTAACACATGTGACTGACTGTAAGGGAATGATCCACCATCTTAGCCTTGCACAGAGGACATCCAGCCCAAGGCTTTTATATACAGGTGATTTTGGTAATCATACCAAAGATAGGGTGAAGCACAGTTTTCAGAGGGTAGGGACTCTGTTTTTTTTCCAGAAATCAGAGATTTTATGACTGGGTTGGTTTTTTTTTTTTCCTTACATGCTTTCTGAGTTTTGCCCTTGGAAACTCACTAGTAATTGCTTGTTCCTCAGGAATTCTGGCTTTTGTTCTGTCAAGATAACCCAGCAAAGTGGGAGGAAAACCAGCTCCAAATTAGCATTTAGCTGATGCTACATACAACATATTTGGGGCCACCTTCTCCCTGTTATTATAGGGCTTAGCACATTTTGAATGAGTGTGCTTTGACTCACCTCAGACGAAGCCCCAGCTGTGTCTGCTGGTGGTCCAAGCCAGAAGAGCCACTCAGCTCTCAATGAGAGGTTATCTAGGGCACACTGGCTCTGAGGTCAGAAGAGGACATGGCAGTGGACACTGTTCCTAGTTGTTGGGACATCAAGGGCAGAAATCTCAGAGGACTGAGTGATTTTTTTGGAGGTCCTATAACCTCCCTTGAGGCACATAAGGCACTTGCTCCTTTGGTGCTTGGGGGAGATGGTGGACTTGGTAGGATGCTCCTCCACTACATCATTAATGCAGTTGCTTTGGGAGAGAAGGGGGAAGAGACCCCCAGTTTAGTGGAAAAGCTGACAGAGTCCTGATATCCAGATGCTTCCTCTGAGAGGAGAACTTTGCTACTGGGGTCAGCTTAGCAAGCAAGATGCCATTTGATTAGTCAGTTGTTTTCTGGCAGTAGGGCCAGAAATGATTGCAAACTGCTATGCCTTTGGCCAGACATTTGAGAGATTGCCACATTATATATTTATTAAAGGAGTGAAGAAATCTGAACTGGATAAAAATAGCAAGGCTTGGATTAGAAAGTGGCTGGCAAATGAGGAACAGAGGTTCACTGTTGCTTCAGGATGCCTAGTGTTGCCAGGAAATCCTGCACAGTGTGGATATGGGTCTGTTGAGCTGGGGTGGAGGAGACACACAATTCACAGAACTGGCCTGAGGAAGCACTACCAGGTCTTTTGGATGATTGACTGATGTCTTGGTCAAGAGAGGTAGTACACCAATGAAATAAACTCTCTCTGGTAGAGGCTGCACACAGATCCGCTCTTTGCAGCCCAGCAAAGTTGGAAGACATACCTTTGGAGGTGAGGTGCACAGCGGGGTCTGCTCTTCTGCCACACCAGATGGGATGTTCACTCTCTAAAGGACAGTGAAACAGTACTAATGGTCCTCACACCACTTAAGCTGAAAACCTCCCCATTAAAACGTCCTTTGTGTCAAAGGGAGCTTTCCTTAAGAACTGATGCTTCCTATCTCCTGTGTTTCTAGTGTGTACTTAAAATGGAAAAGGGACTGGAAGGCTGGAGGGTCCAGTCTCCTCAAACCTGTGCTTTTGCTCCCTCTTTGGATGGGTCGAATATCCCCTTGTAACTGAGGTACCAGTTCATTCTCTGGTGCCAGTGTAGTACTAGTTCAGCTCTCTAAGGAGTTGCTCCCTGCAGAGAGCCGCCACAATTGCTACAAAATTGGCCTTTGGGATCCAAGACTTGGAGGTAATTTCTTGCTCCTACTCAGAAGAAAGCTTCAGCAGGCAATGGAAATGGTACACGGATTGTGTCTGAGGTGCAGCGCTGCCACTTGGAGGGCAGTCACCTCCACTCAGAACACAAAAGTTACATCTTCAGTCACTGCAAAGACACAAAATGGTTTTATACACCCACCCTTTCCTCTGTCACTTGTTATCACATGTCTGATCTGGAGTCAGTATGGCCAAAGGATTGTTCAGATAAATTGTTTCATATATAGACTTGGATGCTTCTATTAAGATAATGAGCGAAGGCTGCCATCGAGATCAAGGGCTCCATTGTTCTGGGTGCTGTACAGTACCTATATTACATTCTGTATCTCCACGCTATGAGACACCCACTGTCTCCAAAAGCTTACATTCTAAGTAGAATTTGAATAGGGAGGGAAACTGAGGCATGTGAAAGAGGAATAATTTATCCATGATCAAAGGCTGAGTTGGAATTAGAAGAGCCTGTGTCCTGGGTGAGATCTGTTATCTCCTCTTAGCATAACCACCTACCAATGACTGACACCATCTGTAAATACTCATAATAAAAAACATCCCAGAAACAAGACACGTGTAATTTCTTAGGACATTCTGTTCTTCCTCTGGTTACAATCCATGGGCAGGTAAGGGCTGTTCCAGCAGCTGCATGCAAGGCTTCAGACGTAGCAAAAACAGGCAGACCATGGTTGTAAGAATGACTCCTGTCATATGCAATCATCTCTCAGCATACCCTGTGGTGCTAATAAAAAATCCCTTCACAGAGTGCACAGTGTGCATAATTAGCTGGAGTAAGAGCCGAGGCAGCATCGCCATCCTGGAGTCAGACAGGGAACTGCAGGCGCAATGTGTCTGAATTACAGATTCCTCTTCGGTCACCCTGATGGCATGAGGTCTCAATTATGTTGCCATATTTCTGAAAACTGAGGAGAGGAAAGGTTGGACTCTGTCTCTAAACAAGTACTGCAGTCTGGCAACACAGTCTGGGAGTTTGCACATCTTTCACAGTGGCAATGGGTAAGGATAAAACTACGTAAAGTACATTATTCCAAAAAATACCACCCTGTGATGGATAAATACGATCATTTGTATAAAGAAACGATATAAAAAGTTTCTTTTAATGTGTTGTTTGGGGTTTTTTGCCACCTAGTCTCGTGGCAATGAATGCTTTGTCCTCCACAAAGTAGGGCTCATTCCTACTTTGCATATGTTAATGTGCCAGTGCATATGTTAATGAAACCAGTGCAAACTTTGCTGTTGATTTTCATATGGGAATCAGATAGAGGTTCCCATATAAATGCCAATGTTTGGGAAGAGCTGACTTTATACAGGATCCTCTTGTGCTCTGGAGGCAGTGCCATCCCAGTGTACTGGGGTCTCAGCCCACAGCAGCCTCTGGCTGGAAGGCAGGATGTTCTTGCGTCTTCTGCCATAGGGTACCTTCCTTCTGAGCAGTGATATGTTGTATGGGCACCCTCAGCTCCCTCTTCCTCTCCCTATTAGCAGGCTATACCCTGGTCTGTTCTCAGCTCAGATGTGCCATTTGAGACACCATTTGGCTGCCTGAGTCTGGGCGAGTCATTATCTGTGTCATGCCTCAGTTACCAGCCTCTAGTCAACAGCTGACACTTCATAAGTATACTGAGAGGTTGTGGTAGCCCATGTCCTGGGATGCTGCAGTGATGGAGGTGAGATAAGGATGACTTTGTAAAACATTTATACAAAGCCAGCTTGACTTCTGTCAGTTGTGACAAATTAACATACCCAGCCAAAAGTTTGTCACTGTGTATTGACTCCCCTCAGCAGCACCTGACAGCACAAAACCATCTTTCCTTTGCGTGGCACTCCAAAAAAAGTTTATTATTACTAGCCACAATTCTCTTTACTTCACTCTCTGCATCTCTTGTCTTTAGGACTCAGGGAAAATCTTGATTAGGACACAGACCATGCTCTTAACTTGTAACCAAAATACCTAGTCCATTTAAATGGGAAGAGAAACATCTCCTTCAGAGAGCATTGTGCCTCAAAAAAGCACCTCTTTGTGGTGGCCCACATCAGTGATGAAACCTCATCCAGGTTGGCAGTGTGAAAGCCAAGGGGCTTGTTCCAAACAGGCAAAAAAAAGTGATGCTTTATTATTTATGCCTGTTTCTTGGGACACTTATAAAAGGGATCAGGGTTGTCCAACAACAGTCTGTCTGCAACATTTTTCCAACAACCATCAATAAAAGTGCTTCATGTTTAAGATTGTGACAGAAAGCCGGATAGTGGCTCTGTCAGCAATGGCATTTGCAAAGGACTGGTGATAGGTTTTGTGGTGCCAGTTTATCCTGACCATCTTGGAGATGTTTCTTCATCTTGGCTGCCTGATTCAGCGTCCAAGCTCATCATCATCACCATTTATTGGGACTGGTTGACTATTTTGACAAAATAAATAGTCCTAGTCAATGCAGATCACACTGGGTAATGCTGGAGCTGGAGCCAGTTCCTGCACCCTGGGTTTTATGGGGAAATGATTCAGCTTTCCTTACAGCTCACTGGGAACCACCGCACCCCATGGGCTGATCTGATGTTCTCCACTAAAATGCAGCCACTCCCAAGGTGAAGAGCAGCAACAAGTATTACACGCAAGGCCAAGAGCAGTTCTTGGCGAAGGACAGAGCAAAAATAATCCAGTATTTTAACATACAAACACTGAACGTGTGAGATCTCTCAGGCAAACAGCCAGGGCCCACACTCGGCAAGTTTTGGTCAACACAGTGAGGCCCTATATGCCTGCTCAGTCTCACTACCCCCATAATTTCTGACAAGCCTTTTGACATTGGGTGTTCATTGGAAAGTCCAATTGCCTGGAGCCCAGGACTGTCAGCTTGCCTTTCATATGAGAGAACAGCATGTTCCCAGCTCTGCCATTTCCAGAGGAAACAAGCCCCAAGAGTACCTTAAAGACTTGGACACAAATAGCTCGCACTGTGTATTATTTTCAAGCTGGTCTCATGATTTTACAGGTCTGACTCATTCTGGATAAATGCAGGTTAGTCATGATAGACAGCTGTAGGCAAAGAGGAAGGACCTCACCAGACTTACCCCAGAGCAATTTTCATTGCTGTTGTAAGGCAAAGAGCTGAGCCAGATTTGCTGGCCCCTGACCTTGGGGTTTGTCCCAGGACCTGTTAAGGGGCACACCAGTGAGAAAGTGTGGATACAGATCTGTGCATACCACTGACAGCCTTACATCCGAGTTGGTGAGCAACTGCTCGTCCCTGAGCTAAGGCCAGGTGTTGGCAGGAGTCTCGTGGGCTGCCACAGTGGCTGGCTGTGGGAAGTGGGCTGCACCGTGGCACTGCTGACCCCCACCCATGGGCACAGCCACCAGCAGCGCCACACCACTGCTGTGACACAACCAGTCAGAATCATCTTTGGACTTTACCTACGCTGAGGCCTCAAAATACTTAGTCTGGAGAAACAAGGAGGAGGAAAGGAGAACTTTTAAGCTTGGATCTTGTGCAGAGCCTGTTGTCTGTGCTGGACGTGGCCATGTCTAGCACAGCAGTATTTCCCTGCACCCCTGCAATCCAGGAATGCTCTTCCACAGCAGCGCTGAGCCGCAGCCCAGCTGCAGGCCAAGCTGGGAGCACCATCTGCCGGCTTCGACACGGCAGGCTGGCTCGTCAGAGGGACAAAGTACAGGGTACCCAGAGCTGCGTATGCTGCTGCACGGTCATTAGACTGCATAGCAAATTAGAGATGAAAAAGATCACAGGGTTGGACAAATCCCTCAGCTGAACCTACTCCTGTCAGCCTCACAAAAGGGACTCCAAACCAGTCAGTCTTTCTGCACTAGGGCCAAACAAACTGACTCGGGTGAAGGAGATCCAGCTGTAAGTTAGCTGGAGTTATTTAGGGGTCTTGCAGAGCTCGTGAACAGTTTCAGCTAAAGAAGTTTGAAGCATGTCATTGGGCAGTCTTCTTAATGCTTAATTCTTACAGCTCGAAATGCAGTTTTGTTTACAAATATTCCTGATAATAATAATATTGAGGGGAGCACTGGGAGGCTGAAAGGGAAACAAAATGTATGTCTCTGGTGCAACAGTGGACCTGTTTAAGCAGCTCCCATGTAGATTTTTCTTGGGTTCCTCTGGTCTGCCAAAGATCTGAACTAACAATTACTTACACCACACTGCTGAGCCGTCTTCCTGCTGTACCTGCCTCATCCTCGGGCCCACAGAGGTCCACATACCTCACAAATCCATAGCCCTTTCCTCTTCCAGCTACTAATCCTTCTGGCCAGTACAGAAGGATTCCTCTGCCTTTTTTCTTTTTTTTTTTTTGTCATGCCCTAAATCATCATGTGGAGGGGCAAGCATGTTTTCCACTTGAGAGGCAGAGCCCTCGTGGGTGCTAAAGGGAGGCTCCTTTTGCAGAGCTGCCCACACTGATGCCTGTGACATTTATACCCTATGACCCCGATCTTGTCTGTGGTGGCCCAAGCAAGGCTCTCTGAAGGATGTTGGCTGTGTCCGGGATGAGCAATAGCATGTGGCCTGGGCTCCTGGTCCCCAAAGGGCAGTGCTGGGGAGCACTGCAGATACCACTCTGTATGGGACTCAGGCTTCCCTTTGGGGTGCACGGAAACAGGAGTGAGGTGTGGCTGGTGAGCTGCCAGGGTGTGTTGCTAGACCTGGGAGCTCAGTATGGTCCCTCTCACCTCCAGGGGTTATCTCACCAACTGCTAGCCAGCCAAGAATGTGCTTTCACTTGCTCAGTCCTGCTCAACCAAATTACACCTTCCTGGTGTGCTGTACATAATTTCCCTCCCACCCCCACTTTCCTTTCTCTCCAAGCTGATCCTGCTTATCCTTTAGTGGCACACCACCTTCTCACTTTCCTTTCATTCCTCCATACCCACCTCTCAGAACTTCTGTCCCTTTCCCTCTTGCAGCTGTCAGCTGCCTAGTTTGTGAATGCTGGAAAAAGATGTGCTGGACTCGTACTTGCTTTCTGAACTCTCAAAAGAAATACTTTTTTTGGCCAAGACAGCATGAGCTTGTGCAAGTCACTTTCACAGCAAGACCATTTCTCTAGTACTGTAACTGAGAATATTTGATACAGGAATCATTGTAGCTCATGCTAAGGATGAACCGGAGATTTTGAAGTGCCCTAAACTCACTTGCTGTGGGGTACAGGCAACTTCCACGTACCATGACTAAAGAGAACATTTCCCTAAAGATCTTTGCCTTTCCCTTGAAACTGGCTGCCTTGAATGTCAGATGGAGGCTGGGGCCAGCCTAGGATGCAGGGCACTGGATCTATCCCCTAACCACTGCCTGGCTCGCTCCAGGCCTCAGTTTTGTAGCCTGTAAAATGGGAAAAGTGGGGAGCTGTTTCACTGAGGTACTTCCACTGCAGGTGGAAAATGCTTTGTAGGTGTCCTTGCCTTGAACCCTGAAGCAACCCTCTATAGCCATTGCAACAATTCTGACCCTTTTGATGTGATTTTCCTTAAGCTTTTCTCCAGCAAATGAAGAACAGCCTAAACCTCTGACCCTTCTGCCTTCTCCACAGCTGGGCAGAAGTCACTTCCTATGATGGGTGACGGATGTGTCCCATCCCACAGTTCACTGCAGGGGACAAGGATCCACCGAGCTGTCCCTGCATGAACCCTACGGAGAACCTACAAATGTGAGGGTACTTTCAATAACTGGTAAAGCACAAGCAGACCCCACAGGAGGCTGCCCTGCGTGCGTCACCCACGCAGAGAGCAGCGTTAGGGAACAGCGTTAGGTTACAAAATCAAGCTTACAGCAAGAGGTCATACCGCTGTTGGCGTGTTCTGGTGTGTCAATACTGTCTTTAGTGGCACAATCTCAGACTGATACAGCTAAACACAAAAATAAACAGAGAGGCTTCTGGGTACACCAGCACCTTTCCTGCCTTTTCAGCGTCTAAATGCTAAAAATCCCATCTTTGGTTCCATTGCATGTCATTCGATCTCACGAAAGCTATTACATTTCCCCAGCTTTTATTTGGCTTTCTTTCTGGAGCCACTTGACTGAAGAAGCAGAATAGCAGAAGGCATGTTCAGCACAGGATTGTGAACAACATGTACACCTTCTTGGGGTGCTGGTGGATATTTTGACAGGCTTTAGACACTAATGAAGCTGCATTTAGCTGGTCCAAAAGGCAAAGCTGCAGTCGAGTGAATTGAAATTCATTTACTGCACTGCAAGCTGGACCTTCCTGAGACTATTTCAGCCCTTTCAGGTTTGAATTCTATGTGTTGCCTAGACAAGATTAATCTCCTTTTATTTTGATCTCATACCTTTTACATATCCTTTAACAAAAGAAATGTTGAATTCTTTCTTGACCTTTTTAATGGCCATTTTGTTTTGACAAATCTGTCCTTTGGGCACTTTGCATTGACACCATGAAACTTTTGAGGTATCTGTAAGCCAGACTTGGAATTATTACCCCCACTTCTTAACTTCTTTTGTCATATCCATCAGTTGCATTGGTACTGGAGTGGAAGGCAGCAGGAATGTTAAAGGCCTTATTTTTCACTTTTTCTCTGGTTTTCGTGATTACTTGTACAAGCTCTTTTATGATAGTTCAGATTCTCTCTGTACTGTGGAAATAAAAGCTAGACATATTATATTAANTTTTTTTTTTTTTTAACGAACTGGAAACAATTATTGCAGATGGTGGCAGGTTCTCTACCTGCTGTTGTCCTCAAGCCCTGCGTGCCATTCTGGGAGATGAACAAATAGTCAAACACACATTACAGTACCAAGTAACTTCAGTGCAAAGTTCAGAAGAGATCTGTATTGGCCAGCGGGTCAAGTGGAGTAAGGTACCAGTCCCAGCCATAAAATGTATTTTCCTGCTCTCTGCATCCATTTTGTAAATTTACAGAGCTTTTGTCAGCAACAATAACAAAATTTGAGGAACATTATAAAACAATATTGCATCCCATTTCTTTAGATAGTGCATCACAGAATCTTTTAAACAGCTTTTGAGAACTGTAATTAAATACTTTGAAACATGGTTGGGACAGTTTTGTTTCAGACTTTGCCTCCAGGTAGTTTGGTTTGAAAAACGTGCTTGTTTCCAGGAAAGTGAGTGTTGCATTTAATTGGAATTAGACGTTGGCAGAGGAGGCTGATGTTTCCAAAGCTGCTGGTGCTTCTGTGAGCTTGGAGAAAGGCCTGGCTGCCTCTTGCAACAGTTAATAAAAACAATTAATTGCATCTGTTTATTTTGGATCCACCTACTATTAATTTTTTTCTACTTTTTGTAATCTTCTTACTTAATATGTCTCAGAGTAACAAAAACAGTTCACCCCAGTGAATCCAGTGGTGTCCTTCCTTTCCAGTTGGTCAAGAAATGTCTGAAGTGTTGCATGATTTCAAAATTCTGTTGCTGCCGGAGCTGAGAAATGTGAAAATGCCAGTTCAAGAGCCCTGAAACAGACAGTTGGAGACTTACAAGAAACAACTGAAAATTCTCCCCCTTCCTACCATCAGAAATAGACACCAAGTGCAGGATGGTGGCACCTCCTGCATCTCACCAGCACTGTCCCGGTGGGACTGAGCCCCTTGGCAGACCCTCAGCTCCCCTGAGGCAGCAGCAGCACCTACAGCTGCTCCCTACACCGAGTCGAGGACGGCCTGGGAGGGGGAGCACAGCCACCTCCACTCCTTGAATTAGACCACCAAAACCATTAAACTGTGCTAAACATCACAGCACTGAAATTTTGTTTTGATATAATTAATAATTAAAAATAGTATCCTTAAAAAATAATTTTAGAATAAATAAAGGGCTCATTTCCCCCACCTTTCAGTTTCTGAGGTTTTATCTTCTCCTAGACAAATTTTCAAGCTTTTTCTCAGCATACATAACACCTTAGTTTTTAAAATTCTTAGGGCTCCAGGAGCTGGGGCTTTAATGCGTGCAAATACCATCAGTCTTGCTGTAATAGGACACAGCTGGGGGCACAGCTGGCCCTGGGACAAATTGCTGGCACCTGCATTTTCTCCTCCTCTAGGTGCCCACAAACTGCCCAGCCACCCTTGGCATGAGGGGGTGCTCTGGCTGGACAGGCAGCACTCCGGGTGAATTTAGTGTTTTACCAGCAGTGTCCTTTGTGCTGTGCCTGGCCAGGGCTCCCTGACTTGAGCATAGCTGGGCTCACTGTGAGGTGGCCAAAATCCATCAGAGAGCAAATCTCTGCCGGGCAGGTTTCCTTTCCTGAAACTGTGCAACCCAGGAGGGCCTTTTGTCCACCTGAAGGGTCCCCAAGCAAAGCTCAGCCTCCTGCCAGCCCTGCCTGATGGCTCAGCCACACAGTCTCAGTCCTCTTCAGATCCTGCCTGGGTCCAGCCCTTTTGCTTGGCAGCTGGCCCTGTATGAAATGAGTTTGACTGGTCTCAGCCCGTTTTGGCTGATCATGTCCACAGCACAAAATTCAATTGTATAGGGTGGAGAAAATCTTCCTATGGCTTTGGGACATGGTGATACAACTGGTCATGTTGATTTAGGACCAGTCAGGGTATCTGTGGTGGGTGCTGTGACAGTAATTGGGATGTCCCACATGGCCAGCTGCCAGGGGCTGGATACACTTCTAAGCAGCTCCAGCAGCTGTTGGCCTGAGATAAGCCCTCAGTGAGAGACTGCTAACCCTTCCAAACCAAAGACCCCCTCCCATGGACTTTATAGGAAATGCCAAAAGCAAAAATTAAGGGGAAATAGGAAGGTTTAGTCAGAGGCTTTTTTCCTGGGGTCAGGGTGGCCTGATGCAAATAGGAGGTAGGAAGAAAGAGCAGGTCACCATGATGAAGAAGCAGATGGAGGTAGGAACTGGCCCTGATCTTCCTTAAACTTCTGGGGGAGACTGAGGCAGAGACAATGATCACATATCTGTGACCCAAGCAGCAGCCACAGACAGTTTGAACCCAATCCCCCCATCCCAGAGCACCCAGTGCACCCCAGGTCAGCGGTGTCTCCAAGGCAGGCGGAGGAGAGGACACTCCAAAGCAGCCCTTCCAGTTACTTTTGCTGGGAATATAGAGCCAGGGCAGTGCTGGTAGAGATTGAATCTAGTGATTACTTTAAGGGATTTGCTGTCTCTTTCTTTATCCCTCTCTCTCTCTTTTTTTTTTTTTTCTTTTTTTTCCCCCCTTTTCCCTCCCTTTTATCCCTTTCGTGTTGCATTTGTCTTCGAGGAACCTGGGGTGTTCTTTTCATCAGTTCAATCTCTCTCTGGCACTTGAGTCCTGATTGGCTGAAGGACTTAGGGAAAAAAAAATCTTTAATTAAGTAGATAATCTCTTCTTAGGAAGTTCTGCGGCTCCATTTCACCAGCCCCCTTTAGCTCTTACTTTAGGATTGGTTACCCTTTGCAGAAGGTGGGATTCAGGAGGCATCCGCCTCTTCATCACACCAGGACTGCCGGGTGGAGAATAACTCCATCCCTTCCCTAAATTAGTTGTGCTTCTTTTTTTTTTTTCCTTTTCTCTGGTGGTGGTGGTACCCAAGTTTGGGGTTTTTTTAGGATCTCCTTTCTCCCTCTTTATTTGGATTTTATGTTTCACATGGACCCTTATCTGGGCATCTTCTTCCTCACTCCCTTCTTCCAGTCCTGCTATGCCTGGTGAGTATCAAGAGCATCTCAGTCTGTGTCACAGGCAGGTGTTCTTCCCAGATACCCTAAGGAAATTCCTCTTCACCTTCCTAAATGTCTCCTCTCTCTCACTTAGCTCAGTTCTATCTTTAATGGAATCAGATATTTAACCAAGTCCCTACACACTCATTGGCAGAGAGGTTAGATCTATGAAAGTCCTCCTTTTCCCCTGCGCCTCCCAAAAATAACTATGGGCCAAATTGTGAGCTGGGGTAAAATAGAGGAGAGTGGATGCTGAGGACCTAGCCCCTCACTTTAAAGTGGGAAGATAACCCAATGGAAGAGCCAGGGACCTCTGTTTTTCCAAAGCCTCCCAGTCAGCTTGTCTCTTGTCTTAATTAAAACAAGCGGGGCTTGTCTCACGCTCCCCGAAGAGGACAGTCTGTGATTAAGAGCTCAGAGCCAGCAGGGGTGAGTTAGATCCACAGGAGTGTCACTCTGGATGAGAAGCCTGAGACCCAAGCTCCTTGGCACACGGAGTGTCTGAAATCCATGTATTAGGATTTCCTGGGGAGAAGCTTTTGGTATGGAGTTTGCTACGGCTTGGTTTCCAACCACCTGAGTCCCATCAGACCAGCTCTGTTGTGCACAAATCTGTGGCCATCTCCTGTGGACCTCTTGCTCTGTCCTGAGGGCAGTATTATATTTATTTCCCAAAAATTTCTATGAGGGTGAACAGAAAGAGATTATGCTAGCATCAAATCACCTGTCATTCCTTGTGGGATATATCAGTCCTATTCCCAAAGGGAGATAGGCTCTGCAGGTATTTTTGCTATGTAATTTTTACTGAGTACCCAAACTTTATTCTCCATTGCTGTGATGCCCTGGGGAATCTGCTCAGCGGGTTACAGACTTATCTCTAACGGCAAGGAAAGTCTTTTACCATTCAATTACTAAAATCCCCTGCCTTCCCCATAGCAGATCTCTAGGGTTATTACCATGGATGGAGAAATCAAAATTACAGAAAGAGAAACTAAAGAGTAAATGGGAACTCATTCCTGTTAGTCTGGAAGTGAAATTTATGTTCTTTCAGAGATTTTCTACTCCCTTCATTAAAAGAATGTGCAACAATTTGTATATGTCTAAATACTATAAAGCAGCAAACTCAAGATAAACCTCCCTTCTGGAACAAGGGGAATATGTATGTTCTACAGAGAGACTAGGCAAGAGCTCATGCTGATTTTATTGTTATTTTTCTGCTCTTCCTGTGTATGTGTCTTGCTTTCCTCAATAAAAACAGGTTTAGAATAAATTAAAAGGAAAAAAAATCAACATTTTAAAGAAACAGTTCAAAGGAGAGACATTTCAGTGCACAAAGTAGAGCTAAATATGGAAATCCAAGACATTTTCAGTCCAAAGCTGGATGTTTAAATTCCCTGTCTCTCAGCAGTTTTTATCAAAGAGAAAAGTTTATAGATCAAGACAACTCTGCTTCTCTCTGCATGTTGCTCATAGGTCATGAGTTCCAGAGAGAAAGGAAAATTGCAACCTTTATTTGAAATTATCATTTTGCAGACACTATCCCTTAACTCTTGAGGAGAAAAAAGACAAGTTTGTGGGAATCATAAAATAATTCTGCTTGAAATTTGTGCTGGTTTTCTTTATCTGATCCAACAGCTTAAAATACAACAAGTTATTTTTTTCCTGCGATTTAATCACAAGAATTGGGAGCGGGAGCATGGGGGAGAGCAATATATAACAACAACAAAACATTTTTTTATATATATGTGGCCACTTCCCTTCTTTGAGTGTGGATTAGATTTTACCATTTAATGGACCATTCAACCAGTGTAATTCTAGGTGATCAAAATGTCAGGGTTGCATTTAGGAACAAAAAAACCTCCAAAATAAATATAACAAAATAGAGAAAAATGAAGAAAAAAATAAGTAAAGCTTCAAATGTTATTGAGTTACCACCCAGTCTCCTCTCTTGTGGGAATAATAGAACGATCTTTAATGCAGCAGTTTGTTTCTAAACATATTTTTTACACTTCAGCTGTGGGACTGCCTTTGGTTTCCAGCCTCCCTGGTTTTCTAATAATGTCGGGGAGCTCATATTGAGAACGAAACTCAGATCCAAAGTGAAATTCTATCCATTTTTTCTATTTACAATAATGACAGTAAAGATCTAAATACAGCTTTATCATTTTCTAAAGAACCGAACAAGCAGTAGAGTAGCCTGAGTGGGTGGTAAGATACCAGACAAATATTATAATGAGAGATTAGATAAGGCTCTTAGGGCATATTAAACTGAGGAGTGTGGTGCTGTTATTGGTTAAAGTTGTAACTGAGACAGAATTATCAGAGGCTTATTAGTATTTGACATGAGCAAAATATAATGGGACAGCTGCTTGGCAGGGTTCTTTGCTTTCAGATTCAATAAAACTATGACAGAAAACTCCTGCTAAAAATATTCATTAGCTTTGAGATAATTTCCTAATATTGGATCCAGTGAAAATCTCTTGCCCTAGATTTGCTTTTTACCTGGAGACAGAGTTGTGGTGAGGGAAGCAGGGTACCCTGGCCAGGGCCCTGCACAGCCTGGGGAGGGGGCAGAGGAACTCAGGGGTCTCCTCTCTCTACCTGCTTAGCTATGAGCCTGCTCTGCTTCAGTCTGTGTAATGCTGTCCCAGAGTTTGAAGGTGGAGGGAAAGGGGTTTACACAGATAGAAACCCTGTGAGCTTCCTCAGAGAAGAGAAATTGCTTCTAATGTCTCTTTTCATGTGCATGATACAAAAAAATCACCAAAGTCATGGGAATTGGGCTGGTTAACACCAGCTGTGAATGCAACTACTTAGTTAATCAAGTATTACATTCTGCTTTCCTTTGCAACAGGATGAAAATTTAGTAGAAATACATAATTTCTTTTTAAAAATCACACTACAGAGAAAATAATGAAGAGAGATTCTGGTAGTGATTCCTATTTGCAGCACAGAGATGATTCTAGAGACACTGTCACTATTGTACTACATCTGTGTAAGTAGTGGCTTAATTGCTCTCTGCCCTTACTGGAGACTATATACAGAATGGAGATGCATTTTTCTTAGCTAAATCACAAGAGCAAAGACAAAGCACACAGACTCTGTCTCCATTATTTTCTTTCCTTCCCCCTCAACACAAGTAAGAAAAATTTCAGCCAGCCTCCAGCCATGTGACAGTCCCATCTCCCCTTCTCCTCAACCCACTTGCAGTTGCAAGAGTTAAATGTTGGGGTGTCAGGTGCACCAAACACTTGAATCTTCGTGAATCCTTCACTTGTCTAAGCCCTACAAACCCAGCCAGCAGCATGCCTGCCTGTTGATCTGAGAGCGCAAGGAAAATGCCTTCTGTCTCTCTGACTTTATAAAGTGTTCAGAATATCCTGCTGGGAAATTGCTACTGTATCATTTACTCAGCTGCAGATGGAGAATTGGCATATCCTGAACTTGGCCTTTTTGTGAACCTTGAAGTTTATCCTGGAAGGAACAGATCCTCTGATTCAATGCAGTTGTGTCAATTGACTCCTGCTAACAGGCTGGTTTGCTGTAAATGCTGAGTTTATGGATTACCATCTTCCTCCTAAAGCCAACCTTGCAACTTCTCAGATGTTCCTAATCCAAGGCCTTGAGGCAAATCCCTTCTATACACTGTGAATTTGGTTTTTCCCACCCACATGGGAAGCAATGCAGACAGGATATACCTCTTGTTTTGGTGACAAAAGCAAGCTAAGAGAGGACTTGCAATTTTCTAGCTCTTGCCTACACAGGAGCATTTTACAAGAGTTTTCTCACAGCTGCTACCAGGGGCTCAGATTCACACTGACACCATCCTGAGTGTGGTCCCCATAGCAAAGCACTTAAGGTCAAGGCAACAGACAGAAGGGAAACCAGATGGAAAAATGACTTGTTCATGCTGCTACCCAGTTGCGTTAGGATGGGGACCCATGGAGCTTACACAGTCTGATTAGCCCCAGGTTCATGGCCCTGTGTGATTCAGGTCACCCGATGCTCTAATCACTCGGCTACAGATGCCGTCTCTCCAAGTCCCAGGAAATATTTAATTAGCTGTACAATGCAGAAGCAGCTCCCAAAGGAAAATTCCTCTGCAAAACAACCATCGACTTCGTGCTAAAGTACCCATGGGGGCTGGAGCACAGCCGGGTCTGAATCCCAAGCCTGGAACAAAGGGAAAGAATCTCCTGTTCTCACAGTGCCCTGGCACAGCCCACTCCTGTTTTGACCCACGGGAATCTTTCCCAAAGCAAGCTTCATCAATATAAACACATTTTCACCAAAAAGCCACAAAACCCAAACTAAAACAAAAGAAAGCTAGACTTGCCAGAACAAAATGTTGCAAACTCATTCCCTCAACTCTTTCTAAACTGTAACAGCAAAGATCAGGTTTCTTGTGATTTTGACCAGGCTGAAGTAATGAGACCTCCTTTTATAGTGTACTTTGGAAAGGATCTCTGTGGGTGCAGTTCTAGTGGAGGTGAAACGGGCTTGCTAACTGCAGGAGTGGTTTTCCAGGGCAGGACAGCATCATCTCCCAATCTCTCTCGTGTCTGATATCTGGACACCAGTCCTGCCACCCTGTCTGTCCCTGTGTCTATGGCAGGGCTGCACTTCGACCCACAGCTTGGGACAGTAGTGCCTGCCTCTGCCTGTGCTTGAGCTCACCCTGGAATGTCCCCACAGTGTCTGTGCTGGATTTGTAGCACAAAAAGACAGTACCTTTCTCTCCCTTAGGAGGGAATACTTGTGGCTCATTTGAAGCAGAACCTCATCTCGATAAGCCGAAGAGCCAAGTTTCTATCAGTGCATGCTCTGTCATTTTCCCAATCACTTACTCACTGCAAGGTCTCAATCCACTCATGCCACCTCTCTGGCCTCAGTGTCCTCTCTGGGTGATAACAGCACTCACCCTTTTCCCTGAAGTGCTGGTTGCCAGCACGGAAAATGCTCCAGAGACTCATCAGAAATAGTGATGAGTGTCATTTTGCAAACCTGGAGAGACTGGAATTAGGTATTTTTAGGACACTCTCTCATTTCTTACTTCATTTCTGACTTGGGATATTTGGAGTTGGCTCTTGGGCTTTTTCAAAGTGTCAGTCCTTTCTGCCATGACACAGCTAAGCAGGATTCACCCAGCCGTTCTCCAAATTCTGTAGGTGGTCACTGCACCATACGGAGTCCTAGTGCTGACTGACCATTTGCACAGGAACAGTCTTTCTCACTGGAGAAGGACTCAGACTGGACAGCAACAGTTCTGCAAGCCCATAGGGACAGTGTTGGAGACAAGCCATACTGCCTGGCCCTTGGAGATGATTGTTCCACACCTTCAGTGGGAACACCAGAAAGCTTAATTTTGTCTAGGACCTCCCACCGACCCCAAACCCCCAGGATCGCCTGCACAGTGTCCCGGAGGATGGGGAGGACATGTATATTTGTGCTCAGCCATCACCATAACCTGACCAAGAGGAGAGTGTGGGCAGTCAGAGCTGGTACCACAGGAAAACAAGGGATTATGATGTGGAGAGATGCATCTGGACACGTATTGCAAAGGAGCAGTGGTGTGATGCCCTCCTTCTCTCAGCATGGTCCCACAGGGAGAACAGTGATAGCACATGGTCCTGCTCCTGGGGCTGGGGGAAATGCTACCCTGAGTTTAGTCAAGTGAGGTAAAAAGCAAGGCTAGGGGAACAGGAAAGGACTAAAATAATGGGTGGATTGGTACAAAGGGTAGCTGAGCAGAGGAAAGCAAAAGGAGGGAACAATGAAGGAACTGCAGCCCAGTACAGCCTGACTGAGTGGAGCAGGGTGGGGGGAAGGAGACAGCACTGTCCTGTCCCTCAGGGAGCAGCTAGGGGACATGAGGGAGAGACTAGAGGTGCCTGCAGCCGGGAGACAGGCAGACTGTGGGGGTGTGAGAGGAGAGCCCTGGGATGCCTGGCATTCCCCAGGCCCCTCCGCCATCACCCCCTCCCTGCTGACACTGTCTCTGTCTTCCAGGTCAGTGAATAATTTCCTGATGACGGGCCCCAAGGTAAGAGAAATCCCTTTGATCTCTGTCCCTGATTCCACTGAACCCAGGGAGGGAAGGAGAGAGGGAGAGGCATTCCTCCTTCCCACTCCTCTCCACCCAGCCTTGGCCAGAGCTCCCCTCACCCCCAGGTTTCCAGCAATAAGGCAGAGAAAGGCCAGGAAAGATTTGCTGTGAGCTGCAACTTGTGAGCTCCTTGGGCTGCATCAGCCCTGAGCAGTGCTGACCTGGGGTTCTTTTAAGCTGGTTGGGGCCAGATTCTGGAGGTTTGTCTGTTGACACCAGCCAAGGCTCTCACCTGCCATCTGTTGCTTCCTGAGGATCAGATTGGCGTCAGGGCCCACACTGATCCAGCCAGAAAGTATTTTCTGTAGCCCTGTAAAACATACTTCCTCAAGGAGCACAATTAGAATTGCCAGGAGTTTGCTCCATATTTTTAACCCCTCGCATCATTGTGCTCCTCTTTCAGAGGTCTTTTTTCTTATCCAGGACCAGTTGTAAAGTTTACCCAGTTTTTGTTCTGGCTATTCCCCAGGAATGCCTCTAGGGCCATCTAGCTCCCAACACTGGTTGGTGGAGCAACCTTGCCCCAAAGCATGAGCTCTCCCCCTGGGGCTGCGGTGAAGGCAGCAGGCTGAGGCATCTGCTGGCCTGGAGCTTCCTGATCTCTGAGCAGAAGGCTCTGTTTCCTCTCATGGTGGAGAGATATGGGGTTGCCCATGGCAGAGGCTGGCTGGCACATTTCCTAATGTGGCTAACAGCCAAGAGCTCAGCCTTCTCCCCCAGGAGGCTCAGGCTCTGACACAGCACAGCAGGAAATGGGTTTGCTGCTGGTGGTGAGCACCACTTCCCAGGGAAGCCAAGCCTGGGAGACCTTCTCAGCTCTGTATGTGTTGCCTTTGTTAGATGGCGTGCAGGTTTCTTTCAGTTGAAAATAAGCATCATCCCTGTGCTGACCCCCAGCTCTGCTCCTAGGCCTATCTCATCTACTCCAGCAGTGTGGCGGCTGGGGCGCAGAGCGGCATCGAGGAGTGCAAGTTCCAGTTTGCCTGGGACCGCTGGAACTGCCCGGAGAGGGCACTGCAGCTCTCCAGCCACGGCGGGCTGCGCAGTGGTAAGGAAAGCATTGGATACCACTACTGGGACCCCCTTGCTACAGGTTAGAGCCCATGGCCCCTCCTCTCTTCCCAAGTGCTTCCTTTTCTTCCCCATCCCCACATGGGAAGTGCCTCACTCAGGAATCCCCCAGAGGGATCTCTCCAAGAGACCCCTTCACCCATCAGCTCCCAGACACACTGGGATCCAGCTCCAAGGCATCCTTGCAATGCCAGCCTCGCCTACGGACCTGCTGAACCCCAGCTGACACAGGACCAACCCTCACACAACTGCCTCCCCACAAGGATGCACCCCGCTGACCTGCACATGGGCTGCTGGACACACCATGCCTAGATGGTGTCCCAGGGTATCCCAGGGAGGCTGAGAACTAGCACAGGCTGGTTGGGTAGCAAGCAGAGGGATAAGGCTAAAGGGAGCAAGAAATAATTCATCAGTGGCTGTGCTCTGGCCAAGAGGAAGGAGAAAAGTCTTCCTACATCTTCCAGATGTCAGAATCACCCTAGGCATAAATCCAGCATCCCTGACCTGGGCCACTGTAGGGCACGGGGCTGTGGTCTACTGTATCCTATTCCTTACGTATTGGCAGGTCCCAGGAAATATTTCAGTGTATGTCTGGCCCTCTAGACCCATGTTTGATGCTGGGCTGGGCTCATACCTGCTCTGTAAAAGGCAGGACCTGGGTGTGGGGGAGAGCCTCAGGCCTCTGGTGGGACTGGCAGCAGACAAGGGACCAGAGCCCCAGGCAGAGGTGGACAAAGGTTTCAAAGCGGGGCCTTGAGGAGACAATTGCAGCATAAAGTCCACTCTGAGACCAGAAGCAGGTCCCTGAATCATTCCTGTCAAGGTTATCTGCTCAGATCCACACCTTACTGGTATTAAATGAAAGTCAAAGGCTCAGTGAAGCCAGCTGATGATTCCCAAATTGATCCTGGTGGGTAGGTATGGCCACTGCTCAGAGCCCTTCCAGCAGAAGGTAAGGCTCGAGGGGGCTGTGGGGAAGGAGCTCTTTGATCCTTGGAGAGGACTCCTTCCTGTTGGGGGTGTGTTAGTGAGAAGTGGAGGACATTTGGCTGTCTCTGCTATATTGCCACTGTTGAGTTCCCACAACAGCCAGGTGCTCGCTCTCTCATCCACACCCTTTGAAATGGCATAAGTTAGTCTGGATCATATTTGGGAGCTTCTGCCTTCATGCAGTTCAAGCCCAAATTAAGCTAGTCTGACATGTAGGGCCTCTTCTCCACCCCACAAAGTCTTCTCCACTGCAGATGTCCTGTGCAGACTCCTGCATGGCAGGAACAATTTCTAACACTGCCCTTGCCATGAAATCTTTAGCACATCTGCTCTCTTTGTATTCCCCCTTGACAGCAAACCGAGAAACAGCCTTTGTCCATGCCATCAGCTCTGCGGGCGTCATGTACACGCTGACCCGGAACTGCAGCCTGGGGGATTTTGACAACTGTGGCTGTGACGACTCCCGCAATGGACAGCTGGGTAAGGAGAGATGAGCTGCTGCCCCTCACTCGTCCCAGGCGGCAGGAGAAGCTCTTCTCTCCTCCACTGAGGCCTGCAGAAAAACCTCCCCTTCCTGGTCCCCACACCCAGGAATAATGCTCAGAGCAGAGCTGTCCCTGGTTCAAACCAAAGTAGCTCTGTGGAAGCTAATGGAGCAACCTCCACTTTACACCAGCCAAGCTCTTGATGCTTTCCAGTACTTCCTAAATGAGCAGGAAAGTAAAAGGGCTTGCAGTTTCCCTGGTTCAAATCAAGAACTCTATTTAAGCTGCTGGAGAGACTGACTATATCATACAGGCAGAGGAATGGATCTGTTGCCATGCACCTGAATGGTAGATCTTGTTATAGCAGCACAGATCAGGGACCTCAGGGTTCCCAGCGTCTGCAGGACCAGGGTGGCCCCACAGCAGAATGATCATGAGGAAAAGCAGGGTGGCATTCATAAACCTCTCTAGCACTTGTCAGCATGGCAGGCACACAAGAGCACAACCAGGAGAACCACGGTAGCAGCACACAGCCATCACACCGTCCACATGACCGTGGTATCCATGTCCTCAGCTGCCAAGCATTCCCTGTGGGGAATTCCAGGCTGCACAGCCCCAGCTCTCCGCTCAGCTTTCACACAAAACACTGACATTTAGGGGTTTTGTTTTGAATAGAAAGAGGTCAAATTTCAAATGATCAAAACCTTTTAAAAGCCATGCCCTGCCCAGCCACACTCGGCAGTCACTATGTGTCACTTAATGACAAACTCCTCTGGAGTGTCCAGTATTTAGTAATTTACTTTACTGGCTGATAGTTTTGAAAACAGCCACTGCTGCTCAGGTGTCCAAAGTTTGGAAATGCCTGTCTCTAGCAGAGCAAGACTTTTGGACAACAACACATCAAATTTTATCTTCTCTGGAAAACCAAGTTAGTCATGGTATATTCCTTTTCCCTCAAATATATCTGTTTTTCATGAAAACTTTCCATTGTGAACTTAAAACCTTGTAAGGCACACAAAACTTTTGGGCTTGACCAAAACAGCATGATTCAATTCAGCCACTGCACTGAATCCAAGTTGGTGAAAGGTTTGCATACTTCCTTCAGGCCCAGCTCTTGATTTGGACTCAATTGCATCATCCACTGCAATTACCCACCTCCCACGAAACACTCCTGTCTTTCCCTGGGAAAGGGGATCACGATGCCCTGGGGAAGTCCAGGCAAGGGCCAGGCCTTTCCAGAGAGGCACAAGGCCGTTAAACCACAACTCCCAAGATGTACCAATGTGGCATGTCAGGGTCAGAATGCTCCAGATTTCAAATCTTCATTAAGAACTTGGCATCTTTCTCTAGGAGGAAAAAAAGCGAACCGCATGATGTTTTTCCGACTCAGTTAGGAAAAGTACCTTCCACATATTTTTGTGTTTCACAGTTCTGTACTGACTCCCTTGTTTCTTTATGGTAACTAGAAAATCAGACCCTTCTAAGATGCCAAACATCATCTCAGAATTCTGGTTGTGCCAAAACCAGGGCCTCCTTGATACACACGTGCCAGGCTTGGGCTGTTCCACACACAGGGGAATCTGTTGCCTCTGACCAGGATGCCTCCACCAGTTTGCTAATCAAAGTTAGCAAGATGCTGCTAAGTCACATTGAACCAGCTGAAGTCAGGATTTGAGAGGTGATTAGAGACCCAGAGGCTTATCTGCATGTCTGCTAATGCATGATAACTGACAGTGTCTAAATCCTGCTCTATAGAAAACCTGGAAAGCCCTGCATTTGTAGTACAGGACATAGCCCTTTGCTGCCTGCCTGAGCCACTTACTATCCAGGCCTCAGTAGAAATGCCATGAACTCAACAGGAGGGAATCTGGGAGTACTGTGAGGTGAAAGGCTGGATTTGCCCCACAGCCTCCATTCCCTCCCATCACTTCTGAAACCTCTTCTGGTTCTTTGACAGCACACATCTCATCTCTTTTCTTAGGGGGACAAGGCTGGCTGTGGGGAGGCTGCAGCGATAACGTGGGCTTTGGGGAAGCCATTTCCAAGCAGTTTGTGGATGCCCTGGAGACTGGACAAGATGCCAGAGCTGCTATGAACCTGCATAACAATGAGGCAGGTAGAAAGGTGAGCCCTTCTCTCCCTCCAGAGCTAACAGTGCATATCAAATTGGCTCTGAGTGTTCACTGTGGAGAGTCACAATTTGCTGTGGCTAAAATCACATGTCTAGAAGAAACAGCTTCTGGGGGGGATGGCAGCAGTATAACGGTGTCTGCTCTAAGGTAGCAAAGCTTCTGTGTTACAGTGTTAATGACTTTCTGCAGTCCTCTTTCTCCCAGTTCAAGGACCGTGGAAAAGCAAATCTGTGAGCTTCAGGACTACTGTGCAGGTGGAATTGATATCAAACTCCTCCACAGGCCTGGAGCTATGTTTCTGCATGCATTGCAGTACAGAAACAGCCCCTCTGGGATTTTTTTCTTGAACCCCTCTCTCTGCTCACCCTGTAGGCAGTGAAAGGGACCATGAAACGGACTTGCAAATGCCACGGTGTGTCGGGGAGCTGCACCACTCAGACCTGCTGGCTGCAGTTGCCTGAGTTTCGGGAGGTGGGCACTTACCTCAAGGAGAGGTACCACAAAGCCCTGAAGGTGGACTTGCTGCAGGGAGCAGGGAACAGCGCTGCCAGCCGGGGTGCCATCGCTGAGACCTTCAGTTCCATCTCCAAGAAGGAACTGGTCCATTTGGAAGACTCTCCTGACTACTGCCTGGAGAACAAGACACTGGGGCTGCTGGGCACGGAGGGCAGGGAGTGCCTGAAGAGGGGCAAGGCGCTCAGCAAGTGGGAGAAGCGGAGCTGCCGGCGGCTGTGCGGGGACTGCGGGCTGGCGGTGGAGGAGAGGCGAGCTGAGATGGTGTCCAGCTGCAACTGCAAGTTCCACTGGTGCTGCGCCGTGCGCTGCGAGCAGTGCCGCAAACGCGTCACCAAGTACTTCTGTGTCCGCAAGGAGAAGCGGGAGCGGAGCGGAGGTGGCGGAGCCAGCCGCAAGCTCAAGAGAAAGCTCTAACTTGCTTCTGCTCCTCCACAGTCCTGTCTGCCCCTCTCCTCTCCTGCCCTTCCCATCAGCCCCTGGCATCATTTCCATTTGGCATAGTTTTGTCTTATTCCCACTGCTGCCTCACTGGGGCTTGGGCAAGGCAAAAGAGCCTTGTATGAGTGCTCAGGCCTTGCCCATACAGGGCATTAGTGCAGTGGGTAATGTCTTCTGGGGAGACCTTCAAGTGTTGACAAAACAAGGTGAGATTTGATCCCTTCAACTCAGCGTCACTCTATCCAGTGACTATGGCATTATCTCTGAAAACATAGGAGGTCTTGGTGGCTCCTGTGGGTTTGAGCTTGTCTGTTCCCCAAACGAGCACCTGCTCTGGGCTTTTGAGTAAGTGAGATAAAAAGTACAAAGAAACTGAGATGGTGCCAACAGTTGGGCAACTCAGATCAGTAATCTGTAAAGGAGAAGAGGCTTTTAAAAAATAGAGGCACTAAAATAGTTATTGCCCGAGGCCTACACCATGAGGAAATAGAAATGGCATGCAACTCCTTTCTCAGAAAGCCAGCCTCCAGCACTCCACAGCTTCCCGTCCCATCCTTTGACAGCTTTGCTAAGCACTCCAGTGCTTTATCTTGCATTTGAAATGGCAGCAGCAAGATCGAAACTGCTGCTTGACCTGCCCATTACACAGCTGTCCAAAAAACATGTCTCATCACTTGGTTTTTACATGCTTTCTCTGTGTCTTCCAAGCCCCCAGGTCTGGTCTCCCTTTTCAGGTCAGCATTCCTGCCAAAGGCCCTGACTGATGCCATAAAGATGCCCTCACTCCTCTCCACTCCCTCCTTCCTCCCAAACCTCTCCCAGAGAGGAGCTGCCAGCTGAGCCTACTCCCCATGTCCTGGTGTACTTGCCAAGCACTCTTACCCTGTCAGCTAACTAACTAAATACTTCTTCCTAGTCTGAGAAAATAATGTCAGTTACTATTTAATGGTGGTGTAAATAGGAAAGTGAAGCACTTTGAAGTTTAATTTATTGCACAGTTACTGTGATGTATACATAACAGTTTTTCCTCTACCACTTATTGTATATATTCTATAGGCTAAGCAAGCAGCAGGAAGGTTTGGTTGATGTATCTCTGTTCCCTTGCTGAGGTTAGGGGAGGGAGGGCAGAAGCTGCCAGCTGCAGGACTTGGGGAAGTTCACTGCACCATCACAGCAATCTTCCCCACTGCTGCAATAATACCATCTACTTTCCTGTTTGAAGTGTCCTTTAGCCCGATGAGAAGCCAGCAGAGCTGTTAGACCCATCTTGTAGCCAATATCTGTAAACCAATAGTCAATGCAATAAATCAGTAGCCAAGTGCTTGCAAAATGCTGTTGTGTCTAAGTGGCTGGGTGTTCTTTCATCCCATTTTGTGTGTGTATGTATAAATTTAAGAGACCTGGAGATTAAAACATACTGCTTACCCATCTGAGCCCAGGAAGACCTAACCAGTTCCAGCCAGCACAACCTCAGCCCTTACCAGGAGGGGAAAGGGTGTACTCTCTCCTGAGCTTGCTTGAGGGTGCATCCAACCACAATGCAGCTGCCAGGAGGAAATGGGGCGGGAGGGGGGCAGGCAGGGCCCAGTTGCTTACTTCATAGCTGATACATTAAGGACACTCAGCAGCCTGTACGTGTCTCTTCATTATCAATTAGCCCCTTGATCCTAGGACTACCTCACAGGGAGTGAGAATTTGGACCTAGGGTCTCACCAGAGCAAGAGCATTAATGTCAAGCAATAATCTGGCCTTTCAAAAATTGCAAGAAATCTTGGGCCATTCTGAGGGAAAACTGAAACACTTCCACTTCACACACAAACCACCACAGTGTGCACAGATTATTATTGTGTACAGCCACTATTAACACAGTGACCCTGCCGTAGGTCTCTCTTGCATCCCCATCAGCAGTTCCTTTATGTCCCCTGCGGTTAGCTAGGAAAGGAAAGAGGTGGCAAGAGCCTCTCGACCACCAGGGAAAGCTCTGGCGTGGGCATCCCTTTTCCTTGTGGGCCCTCCCCGTTCCACAGTCAGCCGGAAAAGCTGTAGAAGCCATTTCCCTCTTCTCCCTCTCGTACTCCATCCCTCCCCTGCTGGCACGGCTGCCCCACACCGCTGCCCCGCGCAGGCCGCGGCACAGCCCGGGCTGGCGCGGTGGCGGCTGCTGGCCAAGGGGACATGGGGGGCACCTCGGTGTGAGCCCCACCGCCACACGCTGCTTCCGCTGGGGAAACGGCGGCACCGCAGCTGCAGAATGTGCTGACCTCAGCAGCGGGTCCCCCCTCCCGGCGCACGGAGCCCTCAGCGTAAAGGCCCTGCTGCCATTGTGGGCAGGATTGGATGCTTCCATGTATTCATTTCGGTTTAATGAAGGCGCATTCCTCAGAGGAGAAATATTTACATTCAGCTTCCCAGGTGGTCACCTTCGCCCAGATGACACACAAACAGGCAGCCCCCCGCTCCCTTTTCCAATCCAAGCCTCTTTAGAGGGCTCGGGAGGAGGGGAGACAGAGGAGGGGGGGCTGCTGGGGGAGCAGAATAGAGAAGGGAACAAAATGCTAATAAATCAGCCAGCCAGCCCTTTTCCCCTCCCCTCAGTGGAGTCAATGGAAAGTGTCATTTCACATGCTAATCCCCCTCCGATCTCTTTACAACACCTTTTCCGAAAAGTGTTTGGGAAAAGTCCTTGTGGCCCGTTTACAGCTCCCCGCCGCTTCAGATTCCTTCTTGTCTAAGGCCGCGGCCCCGGTGTGGGTCTCTCCCTCCAGCAGGGCTCCTTACAAAAAACATCTCAACAAAGACTTTGGAGTTCATCAGCCTCCCACTGAAATTCACAGCTGCTGAACAAACTAATCCCCTCTCTTGGCCTTTCTTCCTTTCAATGGGTTCTTGGCTTCAAAGACACTTTGGGAAAGGACTTTGTGGGGACTCACACTGCTCCCTCAATAGAAGTTAGTGCAAGCATTATCTTCAGAGCAAGTGGCTTTACAAACAAATACTGCCTAACAATCTCTGCCCCTCCAGCTCCCCCAAACACACACAAGCCTAGCCTGCAGACATGATGTTATCTGCCACAGGATTAGAGCTCTGTTCTCTGTGCCCAGGGATCCTTTCCTACTGCCCCCTTCCCCCCAAATTCTTTGTCAACCAAAAGGCCTTCTCACCCAACTCAAAATGCTTTCTCTAGTGCCCGGGTGCTGTGAAACCATGTGCCCACATGGGAGGGGGCAGTGCCCACTGCCCGTAGACCAGCAGCTGTTGCCAGCCAGCAAAGAGGGTGCTATAAATGGAGGAGCACTTTCCAGCGGGGTTTGAAGGGTAATATACCACACCAGGGCTGCAGAGACAGGGCTTCTGCCACAAGCCTCTCCAAGACTTACAAGCGAGTCACCTCACCTTCCCCCCACCTCCGCTTGCTTTCACTACAAAGACCTTCAGGGATGGTGCTTACAGGGGTAAACATGAAGCAAAATAGAGCACTGAAGAGGCAGGTGGGAAGGACTCACATCAAAGGCAGGATAAACAGCCCGTCTCTGCACAAGTCCTGGGTAGCAGCAGCTATGCGTGCTGGAGGGAACTAATGTCAAATGTATCTGAGAAATATGTGGAAAATCTGTGCTTACCTCTCAGCAGTAGAAGTAGCCTGAGTTAACAGAGCAAAGGGCTGGACTGCACAGGGTACAATAACTGAATCCCAAAAGGCAGAATCTAAGAAATGCCGGGCTTGTTAAGTGATCTCAAAAAGCTGGGACTTCCCTTATACACTCATTAAGCAAATGTATGCCACCTGGGCTACCTGTGTTATGACCCCGTTCGGATGCTGCACAAGTGTTACCTTTGAAAATCAGCTTTGCATATCCCTGCTGCGGGACAGCTGTTAGGCCAGGCTGTTTGCTAACTGCTCCAGCCCAAGCTGCAAAAGCTCTTCGAGATTCCTTCACACTGGGTGTTTGCTTCTGCCAACAGCAGAACTACAAAAGGCTTGTTTTCCTTGAATGCATGTACTGTGTCCCTAACACCCAAAACTCTCATAAACCCTGAGCCCTTCCCAGCAACAGCCCTTCAAATTTTCACCATCCAAATAATCTGTCCAAGCCTTTGCTTCCTCCAAAGTCCTCCAACCTTGGGCCATGTAATACAGTCCTGCATATTTCAGTTTCATGTGTGCTGACTGGCAGGCTTGTACAGACACACTAGCTAGCTGACAGAGAAAAAAAAAATTACATCAGAATTTCTTTCTTTTCTAAGAAGCAAGTTTGATTCCCCGTAACTTTATCTCAGTACTACGTTTCAATTCAGCCTTCTTACCTCCTTAAAAGATTAAATGAAATCAGCCAACAGATTCCTAAGTTATTAACTAATGATAAGAACTGACAATTCAATGGTATAAATTTCCACACAGGTCCAATCCTTATCCTCGTTCAAGCTGCATGGCTTCAGTGGTGTAACATTTATTTCCAATGGGAGAGGATGTCATCAAGGGCTCTCTGTTTACTTACTGACATACTTCCAACTCTTGATGTCAAGTGCAAAATCCCCGACACCACTGAGATTCCCCAAGAGAACCTGAGTCTGGGGGCCTTCTTGTGTCTGATGTAGATGAACAGTCACAACTGACGCAGGTGATCTGGGGAAGATCAGTGCTCTGACCCTACAGCCTTCAGGAGTGGGTAAGACCTGGGGTCTCACCACACCAGGACGGATGCTGCCCATAGCAGCAGAGCCCAAAATCTGGTTTGCCCCACACAGTTCTCAACTGCCCCCTCAGTGGGTGGCCATGCAGACTGAGGAAGTCCCCTGCAGCCAGAGGTGACAAGCCTATGAAAAAAAGCATCACAAAACACAGCTTTTATTTCACTGTTCTGTAATTTCTCAGTGCATCAAACTGCAGCAATAGAAACAACACAGCAGCAACAAGGAGGCACTTTGACCTGGAAAGGAGAGAATGAGACATGTCCTCTTCCTCCCTTCTCTGATTCTCCTCCCCCCTAAGTCTCATGGTAGACCAGGCTGATTCATGTACGTCACTGAACCGCAGGCCCACGATAGCATTATCACTCAAGCAGCAAGCAGAGAAAGCGGGGGCTGGCTGCATCCAAACCTTGGGAAGAAGCCTTGCTCCCAGCTATGGATCAATGATTATGCTGCCTGGTTAGTAAGAAGGATGTTGAGAGAGAAGGCAAGGAGGGAGGAAGAGAGGGAAATATACACACCCAGAGATGTGCCCTAAAATCCCATCTGCCTTCCCAGTCTTCTTCCTCAGAACAGATATGCTTCATTCATCTATTCCCAGAGGAATTGCCACAGTGATGACAAGTCTCAGCATAATCCATATCTTCAAGTCCTGACAGCATCACCTCCTGCAGTGTATTTCTACCACCAGAGTGCCAAGGGGCCTTTGAGAACCACCTTTGCATGCATCTGTAATTGCAGGCAGTATGAATGCACCATACCTGGAGCAATGACCTGTCTCTCCCTGCTCAAGTCTGGGCTGGTCAGGGTAGCTCAAAGAAAATCTTTATGGGACTTAAACAATCCCTGCTGCTCTTAAAGTCCCTAGGCCATCCGAAAAGCCTGAAGTAGGAAGCCGTTAGATAACACCAGTGAGTAAAAGTCCAGCTGTGCTAAAGTAAAATAAGTGAAAAAGGCCAGGAGCCAGAGAGGGCAGCTTTTAGCCCCAAGACAGGATGTGATCGGCTCTGGGGAGAAGTGCACAGAGCACAACCTGCCAACATTCCTGAATGGGAGAGTCCCAGGAATGGGAAAGGGAAATCATCCCTGGACCTGAACCATTATGGGCTTGAGCCTGCAGCTGATGGGGGAAAAGATATAAGGTGGACAGGGGGTAAACAGGAGACCTGACTGTTAAAAACAAGAGAGCTGGGTGAAGAAGAAAGAGAACCAAAGCTGGCCCAGAGTAGACTAGTAGTTAGCCCCAATCATAGCAGGATATGGGTGCAGAGGGGTGAAAAGCTGAGTCAAGGATAAGAATGAAGAGAAAGAAGGAGCCAGGAGAGATCCTTGCTGCAGCCCAACAGGGTGAGGACACACCAGCCTAGGTTCCCAAGGCAGCCAGCTACCACTCAGGAAGCTTATTCTGCAGCAGGGAATAGAGCCTGAGGCTCTTCTGTGGTGGTGCTGCAGGTACCTGCCCTGTTTGTTTCCTGAAAAATAAAAAGCAATGTCAGCCTAGAAGGGAAGGAGTTTTCCCCTTTGTGCTGGGGATATAGGGACAAAGAAGGACCTCTGTGCAACCTGGACAGCCTGAAATTGAGATCCCTGGGCTGGAAAGTATAAGAAAGAAGAGAGAAAGAACAGTCTCCAGGAGCTGCAGGCACCAGTGGGCTGACTGGAAAGTGGATGGGGCTAGGCATGCTGGCCTAGCACAGTTCCAGGCACTGGCACAGACCTATTTCTCCAGAGTCAGAAGGAGAGTCCACAACCTGCAGCACATCAACAGGTGAGCCAGTCCACCAGCTCTCGGTGTGCACTGTTCCAGCTGCTCCACACTTTAGACATTCAGCTTGCCTGCAATGGTCATGAGGACTTTCAGGATGGGCATGAAACCAGACACCTCACTGAAACTGCTGCTGCTCACCACTTGGGTGTGAACCAGGAGACCTTGCGGGTAGTTTTTAGCCTCAATGCATCGGGCAATTTCATGGAGACCCATGAGGATGGCTGGAGAGAGCTGTGGAGAGGGAGCAGAAATGAGTCAGCATGTTCAGCAATATAACACGGGTCTTTCTCCCTCCATACCCTTCCTTACTGTTGTCCACTTCATCTTCACCAAACAGCACCTATACAGTCAAGCACTGGCAGGAAGGACAGTCTGCTTCTTTCCTTGCTTTCCCAGTCTACAACAACTGCCAGCTGGCATCAGCAATTGGCATCAGCAGCTTCAGAGTTTTCTAAGCGAGTTACACTACACACTTAACCACCCCCAGTTGCCCCTTCCCGTCTGGGATCTGTCTATGTGCCAGTATACTTCTTGAAGGGTAAAAGCACCTTGCAGATACCTCCTCAGCTTTTCCTTACACTATGTCTGGGCCAAAGTTAAGAAAGAAGATACAAGGCTGGCTGGATTCATGGTCATTACAAGGTTTGGCACTCCCCTTGTCTTCCAAGAGAGTATGTGCTGGTTACACTGGTACAGACACCAAGACCCAGAAGCCAGTGCAAAGGTGGGCTCAGGGAGCCAGCTGGACCACGAGGAATGGTGGCATCTACTTACCGCCTGCTCACGGAGCTTCTCATACAAACACTCCAGCCGCTGCAACGCGTCCTCCAGCTTCCTTCGCGTTTTCTGAAGCAAAACAGGTATTGCTTGTCTGCCAGAGCTTCAAAGCCATCTCTCCAGAGCTAAAGTGCTCTCATTCAGTCTCTCCCTTCCTCTGTCTTTCCACAGCACCTTAAAATTCAGCTGCATCGCAGCCTCTGACAGCCAGAGACTGTGATACAAGCCAGCCATGCCCTCAGTCTGCACATGTACATACATGTACATATATGCACATTCTCTCCCTAGGAGAGAAAGATGGATTGCCCCTTTTCCCATCTCCCAGCCTAGGCATTCCTCCCTTCTGCCAGTGCTTGCAGACCGCACGATAGAGTGACTACTTCTGAAGCGTGAGAAACATCTACTAGTTGACCCATGGGGTGTTCAGACAGGCTCACCCTTGACTGACCCAAGAACGAGCTTCTTCCTGGTCTCCTTAAGGAAAAGAGGGAATATCCTTCCCACTCTAGGTAACCACCAAGGAAAGTGCCTGAGTACTGAAGCTTCGATGAGACTGATCTTATTAACCCCATCTTGAATAATCCACTCACAGGTAAATTACTCCATGAACACAAATGCCTGGCTCTGGGCACTGCTGGAACAGGCCTGGAAGCCTGGAATTTCAGGTGACTTGCACTGCTGTACAGAGCCAGCTATTCAACCACCACCTGAGTCAAGTGCTTAAGCCCAAACCAACAGGCCTTTCTGCCCATAGAGGGAACCTTTAG
This sequence comes from Pachycephala philippinensis, assembly GCA_013397055.1. Taxonomy (NCBI): domain Eukaryota; kingdom Metazoa; phylum Chordata; class Aves; order Passeriformes; genus Pachycephala; species Pachycephala philippinensis. The sequence goes on along the minus strand of VWZT01010910.1, from coordinate 1,027,479 downwards.
GTCATCCCCCAGAAATTGCTATGCTGCACTCTCAGAAAGTACAGAGCAAACAGACTAAAGATGCTGCTCCAATTGCCTGACTCTGGGATAGCAATCTGGGCTCAGTGTTCATCCTAACACCTATCAAGCAGAGGTATTCTGGAAGGCTTCTTAGTGGCCCCAAGCCCTGGGAAGACTTAGCAACCTAACACAATGTGCAAACACTGCTTTTCAGCTTCCAGACAGTTTGGCCTGACACATTCACCCAATGTGACGTGTGCCAACAGCCTTCCAGGAACCAGAGTGAAGAACTTACAGTGACTTGGACACAAAGATTGTTTGGCCTTCTTTTCCAGCTGGGATATCTCAGCCCTTCCCTCTAAGCTCTAAGGATAGCTGGTAATACCAGCTCTGCAGGAACTAGCTGCAGCTCAAGCTGGTGAAACTGAATTAGCTGAGTAAATTCTTCTACTTTCCTTAAAAGAAAGAGCTAGGAGGACAGAATCATTCCTCCAAGAAGGCAATGAGAAGCAGTGGATAAATGCTAGAGACTGCATCTCAATTCCCAAAGATGAACAAGCCTGCAGCCTAAAGGAAGGAGGCAGATGGAGATTAACTTGGTTATAGGGACAAGACTTCCACTCTTTACCCAACCATAAGAAGGAAGCACCAGTCAAACATCTATAAGGGAAAAAAAGTCAAAGATCAGAGAAGGGAGGACTTACTGGATCAGTGGCAACAGCTGAGCAGCGTTGCACCAACCCTTCAAATGCGGCCTTCAAAGCCTGGTGCTCAGGGGGCAGCTCCTTCTTCTGAATGGTCTCCACAGGTAGTTGGTGATACTGACAGAAAAAAAGCGCAGCTGAATGAATGCAAGAGGAGCATGAAAGGCTGGAGCAGGTAGATTCCCCTCCTGAAACTAGAGAACAGAAGGAATTTCACCCCTTCACAAACCCAGAGAATACTGGAAGCACAGAGTTAGGTTATCATCTTCAGACTGTGATATAGCTCCAGATCTCTGTGGATTCTCAACTTGCAGCAGGCTGACAGCCTGCCTGGTCTCCCTCCCATACCCAGGTGTCATTTTTCCAACCTGGCAACTCCTCCAACACTCAGGCAGAGATGTCTTGTAAGAGCTAGGGAGCAGCATAAGCCCTCTGCAGCTGCCAAGTAATAAGAACCTCAAAAGCTGAGTTGTTTTTCCACTCGACAAGATGCTGGTGGCTGGGGAATGCCCCACTTCCCCTGGTACCTGTAGGCTGCCTTCCTTGGGTGCTCCTGGAGGTGACTGGCCAGATTCTTGCAACCTGGACAGCTGAGGATGGATCCCTTGGGGTTCAGCAGGCAGGCCCATTACTGGAGCTGTGATGGGGGCCAGAGGAGTAAATTTCTCAGGCAACTGTCAGCAAAGAAAGAAAAGAAAAAAAAAAAAAAATCAAGAAAACCAAGTCCAAGGAAGAAGGGTTGGCTGCCTCTCCACAGAGAAATTCAACTTCCTTTCTAGCTTGAAGAGTTATGTCTCCAGTTCTCAAGATGATGCGTTACATATCCCTGTTCTTTCAGCCCCCTGATTCAGAGAATGGGGCCCTTCCTCTTGCATCCTAGATGAACAGTCAAAGCGACAGCAAGAAAACCCCTCTGGAATTGTTCAATCAAACAGATCCGTTACCCCTGAAAGCACTGGTCCTCAGAAAGCCGCCTGGTCTCTGCAACGGCACGAGTCCTGAATGTAGAGATTAGCAGCAGTAAAGTGTCCAACTGAGCAAGTACTGGGGAAAATCCCACGACATGGGGGGAGATTCCTCTTGCAAACACTTCATCATGCCCCTGCTAAGCCAGAGAGTCATGACAGATTCTCTCCAACAGGGCTAGATCAAAAGGAGATGGCTTTAACAAGAGGCTAATCCTGTTGTAGTGAGCACAGCCTGAAGCAGGTTCCCAGCTATGCTGCCAGAAAAAAGGGCGAGAAGTCTGTTCCAAGCTAAAGAAGAGGAGTGGGGGGTGGGAAGGATGCCAAAGAAACTTCTCATCACACCTGCCAGCAGGCAGCAGTGATGGAAATGGGGTACTGAGAGCATTTGTTGCAGAAGAGCTCAGCTCACAGGCCCTCCAGTGCAATCACGACAAGGCAGAGAGCCGCAGGACCAACACAGCATGCAGCTCACAGCTACACCTGTCCCAACTTCTCTCAGCACAAGTGCCTTATCATTTGGTATCAGCATCTGAGGAAAATCACTGTTGGTCCCACTGTGCTGAGGGAAAATGCTGCCCCCAGCTGTCAGGTGTGAAGGGAATGTGACCTCCTCAGCCACTATCAAAAAATTTGTGTAGGCAAGGGCATAAGATTAAATCCGTACTTCTAACAACAAATTACTGTAGCCAGCCTGGGAAGTACTGACAGAGGATGCAACATTAGAGCTGATAACCATGTCTCAAAACAGCCACCGTGCAGAACTGCATGTGACTTTGGATGGCAAAGAGTTGAGATGACTTAGACTCCAGTCCTAGCCATGCATGCAGTGCAGACGTAGACAGAGCTACAGGGATAGAGACCTGCGGAGTTTGACAGCAAGCATTTATAGGAATGTATCTGTTACATGGAACTCGCTGGCTAAAAGACAACCAACATATATTGTAGCTTAAAACTCACCTTTTTCTTTTGAAGGCCTCCTCTTCCAGTAGCGGGATCACTCCAAGACTCCTGAGCTGCCAGGACAGAGGACAAGACACAAAACTCAGACTGTGAGAAGGTGGCTGCAGCAACAATTCATGGTTGCTTGCACGGTTTAGAACTTCCTTCAGGAGAAGGCCCTTTCGCTCCAATTCCCTTGTCATTACACATTTAGACTGTTTCAACTGAGGAATTTCAAACCCAGCCCACAGGCCCATGAGATGTTCTTGCTTCCCTTTCCCTTTCTTAATTTCATTCTTAGTATCCAAGTATGTGCACAGCCTTCATGAGGTGATGTCTGATCAGACTGAACTGGCACATACCCACTCCCACACAGAAAACTTTTTTTGGAACTACCTGAAGCTTTCTGGATCCTGTATAAGCTGCAGAAGTCAGCCTCAGTCAGGCCAGAACCTTGGTGGGGACCTGTATCAGTGTGCACCTCACAGTTCAGAAAGTTCTTGGGGTTCCCCAGGGAACTTGGCACAGTGGTAGCACAGCAAGAGCTATGCTGCAGGTGAGAGGGCTTTTCACCAGCACTCACAGGAGTGCTCATGGTGGCAGTCCAAAGCAATACAAGCTGTTCCGATAAAGGCGGAAAGATTTAGGGGTGGGTTCCCTTCCAAAATCATGTTCTGAACCAAAGCTTAGCAAAATTTGCTGACTGCCAAATAGAAGGGAAGAGACTTAACCAGTAAATTCCTTGGGAGCAGAGGGGTGTCTCAGCAGATGCTTCTGTGGTACTCTAACCTCGCTCCAGGTAATTTAAAATCCATCAGACAACATGACATCAAAAGACTTCTGTCCACTCTTCATTCCATAAAGGTCAAATTGCAACTACCTTGTTTGCTGCTGTCCTCTAAAGGTACCTGCATCTTTACGCAAAACCCCAGTATTAATAACCTCAAGCCCATGAGACAGGAATAATCTGTGAGAAAACAGAGTAATTCTAAGCAGCAATATCAGAATTGCTGGAGCTCAGAGCCACACTTAATGAGCTACTGATCCTGAACTGAGCTTTAAAAATCACAGGGGAAAGATGCAAAAGGTGCTTCATTACTTTAATTACCTTTATTATTAAAATTCTGGCAGCCTCTTTTTGCCCTCCCTTTTCCCATGATTTCAAGACTCGCTCTCTGATGAGTTTGGATCAGTAGTTTAATTAAGTTGGCACCTATTTCTAGCTTGGGGATTCTGTGCCCTAGTACTCTCCTGGCCCCCACTGAGCCTGTGGCCTAGCAATCCTTGGCACTATTCCAACCCAGTGGCACTCTATCCTCACTGGAAATAGCTATTTAAATTGTACTCTTTAAGCCAGGCACTTAATCATCAGACAAGAGAGACAACAGACCCTGTTGCATTTTGCTGGGGTGAAATGCTATCTTCCCTACGCTACTTGTGAAATAGGATTTCTCACCATCCCTGAAAGGAGTGCCCCATGGCAGCAGTCTCCAGCAATGCCTGTCCTAGAAAAAGCAGACCATCAGAGGCTGGAATCAGGGATTATCCTGGCCAGAAAGGAGATGAGCCAACATGTTGCTGTCCTTCATCCTGTCCCTGACACTCTCAGGAAATTGGGATTTCTACAAGTGGAGGTGTCTCTTCATTCTGTTAGCAATAATGTTCATGAGCTGTAGATACTATGTTCAGGAATTTCCAAAGCAAGCAATTTCGACCAGTCAGATTGAGTGATTTTACAGTCCCTTTTCAGATTAAGAAAAATACAAATCAAAACCAGAACAATAATAGCAGGCAAGAAAGCACTCTCAAGGAAGCCAGTTTGCACTGCTGAACCAGGCATGCCATACATTGCCATTAAAGCTGGGGGCAAATGCTGCCAAGGAGAAGGGAATTTCTCAGCAGTGGATTCCTGAAGGGCATCTTCAGCCTAAGGAAGTGCTTGAAATCCTTGTCATGGAATCATCTTCTCTTTAACAGGGAGAAACTGAGGTATTTTGTTTCTCTGCTGAAGGGACAACTCTCTCTCCAGAGTCCCACTTCACACAGCCACCTGCTTGGTGGTGTAAGTGCCTATAAGTACGTGGATTTCCTAAATAAAGCTGTGAGGTTTGTGCCTGGCAGATGCTCCCTCCAAAGAACACCAATTGCTGCAGTGACAGACCACTAAGACGTTGAGCCTTGCCCCACTGACAGTGTAGACTAGAAAATGACTACCGTCCAACACCCATGAATCCCAAGGAGAGAAATCAGTACAAAGTATCAGTCAGAAAACCCCCTGGGTCCAAATTTTCCCCAATAATTGAACTAAGATTCAAAGACAAGCCTCACGTTTTAACTAAAGCCAAAAGGGCTTTCCAGTTCCTCAAGGAAGAGAGCCCCCAAATTCTGCTTGGGAAGCTCTACTCCACCACTGCTTCTGCTGGGACTCACCTCTTTCAAACCACAAAAAAAGCACAAGCAAAAACCATGCACAAGGCTGGGAGTGTAACAGGGAGAAAATGAGACATGAGTTAAAACCACTGGCCTGTTCCTTGCCTAGAGAAAAGTCAGCCTCAAATGGTCTGCTTCCCTGTCCTGCTGGCCCAGCAACTCCCCCTGTCCAGCAACTGCTTGAAAAGACAGAGACTGAAAATGGTCTCATACCTCCAAAACCAGAGAAAAATAGAGAAGGAAGGAGACCCTGTTTTCTGTACCCAAATTCACGAGCAATAGCATAGTACTTTTATCTCACTTCCAATATCCCCAGCTGTCACTTACTAGTCCTCAGGACAGGTCTGCTCCCTACCCCAGCTGTACAGCTCCCCAGGCATGCAAGGAAACCACAAACAGCAGCGAGCATGCACGCATGCACACACATCAAAACATGCACGCTCCACACATTTCACTGGAAGCAGCAAAACTGCCTGCCCCACAGGTCTGAAGGTTTCTCTGGGTACTACCTGCATGATCCGTGTGAGGATCTAGCCAAGGGAAGAAACCTGAAAATGAAGGCAGGGTGGAAAAGGCATGATCACCAACAGCTTTCACTCAGTGAGTAATTTCACTGGACTACTATGCCAAAAAGCTTTTCAGGAAGGAATTTGTCCAGTGGTAGCTTAGAGCCTTTGTGTGCAGTCCCCACAGACTTCACACAGTGGGATTTGCTATCCTTGGTTAAACACAGGTCAGCAAAGGATTTCAGGTGAAGGCAAACATCATAACCTCAGTTCCTTCACTCTCAGCACACATGCGGCTTGGAGAAGCATCTGCTCTAAAATCTATGGATTGTCAGCCTTGTTGTTAGGGATCTCCGCAGCCTGGCTAAACCTGTCCCTTGAGACAGCAAAGAATTAACAAACACCAAATATGGTGATATTCTGGGAAATAGAAGGAATGCCCATCCATGGGGAACTAGGTCCAACAACACTCTTTCTCTTCATCATGCTAGCAAGGACTTCATATGCCAGACTGGATTGAAACTATAGACCCAGAGAGGTCTAAAGCACTGCAGAGAGGAATCCAGAAGTGATTCCCAGACAAGCCCTTTATTACAACAGGAAAAAAATGTGAGCACTAGAACACAGCACACAGAGGAATTTAATCCTGAAGCTAAGTAAGGGGTATCTCATGGACAGGGAAGCAGCACCCTGCTCTCCCACCATTTCAAATGCACTTCTCATGTAAGTTGCGTAAGCAAGGGCGGGAAGAGTAAACCTTCCACCAGGCATTCCAAGGGAACCACGACCCTTTCCGTCAGAGCAGATGCCTGTTCGGGGTGCACTGAGGACCTGAAGAGACAACATCTTGCAACCACAGCCTGGAAGAAAGAACTGAACAGGCTGAATGAAACTGTTACCATTGTGTGTTTCACCACCACAGCAAGCCCCAGCACTCTGTGCCTGTAAGGTTTGCCTCAGCACTACACCCAGCCTTCAAGGGGACAGAGCAGACCTCAGAAGATCCACGTCCATTACATACTGCAAACCACATCTAGGCTCGTCCTGGACACACAGCTCACAGAAGCAGTACTTACCTGTGGGAGGAGGAGGAATGGCTGCTGGCAAGGGCTTAGTAGATGGAGCTCCAGGACCTCCCTGAGGATAACCCATGTTCATGGGGCAGTTGAAAGGTGCTGAAGCGTAGTCTAGAGGAGACTGGCTTGCCACGGGGAGAGGACAAGCTGCCGGAAGCTGAGATGATGGGACTGATGCTGGAGTAAAGAGGGCAGGTCTGGGTGGTGGAACACCAGGAGGTGTCATGGGCAAGGGCTGTCCTGGCAGAGAGGGCTGGCTGGAGAAGGGAGCAGGACTAACAGGTCTGACTCCCACTGGTCCAAATGGCTGAGACTGTGACACAGCTACAGACAACAAAGAGAGTGTATCAGCATCACCTGTTACATTTGCCAGCTACTCATGACACTATCCTTCTTGGTAGTAAGTCTTCCCTTCTTCAAGCCATACCCTTTAATATCCGTGTCCACCCTAGCCAAGGCTACATCACTCAAACTGCCACCAAGTCAGCTGTGGCTTTTCCAGCCCTGCTTATGCTTAGTATCAGTGCACATGCAGCAACAGTTACTACAACTAGATGTGTCAGAAGCACTGAGAAGCCTCTCAGGCGGCTGACTTGTTCTTTGTCAGTACAACAGGTCTGTGAGGAAAAAAGTACAGCAGCCACCCATGTTGAAGGCTTTAATCTCAGGAAACCTAGAGAATGGACACAACTATCAGACAATGCCTACCTGGCCCTGAGACAGTTGCTGGATTCAAGCCAAAGTTGTACTGTGGGTATGGGTGCCCTCTGGAATAGACACTTGTTTGTGGACCTGTGCTGGCCTGGGGAGGGGCAACGTGGTGAGGTGCCACAGACATCGCTGGCACTGGCTGAGGTGTGAAGAGGGAAGGCACTGAAGGCTGAGATGATGCCGGAGCAGCAAATGACGACTGATAGTTGGGCTGCAATTAAAAAACAAAGAACTTGCAAATGGTCAACAGAGTCATATGCATACACATACTAGCAGAGGCAATTTCTATCCCTGTCACTTCTCAGGCAAGAGAAGTTGCTGCTGCTGTTGGTGCCCTGGATACACTCAATCAAAGGCCTTTCCCACCACATAACTTGCTCAACAAGATGAGCACCACACTCTTCAGAGTATTCTCCAGCTCTCAAAAGGATTAGTCCTCAGGAGCAAGTTCCCATACAGTGACTTCCTGGAAGCACAACCAGAGGAAATAACGAAGGAACGATAATGGAATAATAGAGGTTGCACACCTTCTTGTGCAAGAACTGAGATGAAGCCATACTACACTAATTTTACTATGATATGAGGGTAAGATGAGCATAGGAAAATGACCACAGCCCCTTTCACCCTAAGATTTGAGACCTCAGTGGATCACAACACATATAACATTCTCCTCTAGGGACTGCATGTAGGACGGGGCTTTGTGAAAAGATGCCAGATGGCTCACTTTTGGATAATCACAGAGCTTGTGTTTGCTCCAGTGAAGGACATCACTGAGGAGTTCCTCAGTGTCTGCAATTTATGTCATATTACTTCATATGGCTTCCACAACCCAGTAGCCTTCCTCCCTCCTCCCAAGCCATGAACACCTGAGTTTAAAGCCTACCTTCTCTGGATGTCTGGGACCTGCTTTGTGGGCTGCTCCTTCAAGGGTGGAACCACCCTTGGCTGCTGGGGGTTTAATGACCCCTACACTGACACGAGTGTAGGGAAAAGGGGGTGGCTGCTGATCACCCACATTGTCTCCTTGAGCATGAAAGAGCCGGTCTCGGAGCTGTTCAATCAGGAGCTGAAACAAAGAAGCACCTTGAGAGCCCCAGATGGAAAATGCTGGGAAGGCATTTAAAGTAGACCCTGACCTAAAGCACTATTGAATCAAACTGCAAAGCTAACCATGTCCCCAACAGCCACCAGGAAAAAAATCTCAACAAATGGTAAATGACAATCTGGGACATCACCTGCCATACTCCCAGGCAGATGAAGTCTCACTGATCCTTCCTCCAGTCTTTAGAGTATTCACTCCCCAAACCCTACCCACATTTAGGCACTAGATGGATTTGTTTCAAACTGACAGGAGACCTCCCCATTCCCTTCCTCTACCAGCTAGTTTCAGGAAGAGAGGCAGCTTCCCTGGAGAGCTGCATCCTAATGTTGTTCTCCATCAACCATTTTACAGTTCTATAGCTCCTTTCCTTTTCCCTGAATCAAAGGCACTACAAAGAAAATGCAAATGAAGACAAAACCCATATCCTGGAACACCTTCCCCCCTCCCCCTCTATTCTCAAGTTAGCATAACTAAGGTGAAACCTTAAGTCCTGATGCATGTCAAAACCCCAGCTCTCTCATACAAAGCACTATTTCCCCCCCTACACTACTCTTTCCCACAACAGCCTGATGCTCACTCACCTCTTTAGAGCTGCTGGGTAGGTAATTCATTGCAGCTGCCAAGCATCCTTGTGATGCCAGGAGATTGGCATATTGGGTGATTTGTTCTGCCAAGACAGGGCCTGGTGCTGGTCCTGCTGTGCCTCGGAGCAACTCAATGGACCTGCTCAGCACCATCACCTTCTCTATAAGATCCTGAATAAGCCAGGGGGAAGGAAGAAATAAGACTACTCAGAATCTGACTAGCTTTACTGGTCCATCTCATGCTGAGACAACACCAGATGGCCCTCCCCACTCTCAGCTGACATTGGGTCCAATGTGGACAGAAGTTACTCCAGTCTGCACCAAATACTGTCACTGATGACCATTTCCTCAGGTGCACTTGGAGAAAAACAGGAACCAGGAAGCAAACCCTGACATTGCTACTTTAACAGTAAGGGAAGAAAAGAAAATCAGAAGCCACAAGAACATTTCAATCAACTGTGATCTTTTTGCCAGGAAGCTACTACTGTTACAAGCTATCAGCTTGGAAGAGGAAGGCTTAAAACCATACCAAGAGAAATTAAAAAAAACTACCGCTGCTGACAAAAGGACCAGAAGGTTTTTAGTTACTCAAAACTCCTTCAACTCCTAGAAATCAAAGTAGTGTTTACAGCTGTAGAATGATACATGCTCATATCTGGCAACCAGGAGGAGGCCAGTTTCAAAAACAACCAGGAGTGCTGAAGATGCCTTTTTGTTGCTTTTACTCACTAGTGGGATTACAAAACCAGGGAACTCTGTAGCAGAGGGCATTATCTGCAGATATCCAAGTGCAAGACTTGTCTAGCTCATTCTAGCAAGTGACAGACACAACAGGGCTTAGTGACTTAGGTTTAAATGTAGTATTACTGAAATTAATTCAGTTGGTCAGAGCATGGTGCTGGTAACACCAAGGTTGTGGGTTCAATCCTCATATGGGCCATTCACTTAAGAGCTGAACTCGATCCTTGTGGGTCCCTTTCAACTCAGATTTTTCTGTGATTCTGTGAAATAATCAACAGGAATGAAGAGAGGTAGGTAAAAACATTGACTTAGAAGTACTGATTCATCTGCCAGATGTGATTTCCCATATGTGATCATTCTACTCGCAGTGGGAATAACATGGTCCAGACTCCATTTTATTTTGCTAAGGCTGTTCTGAAGGTACAGCCAGATAACTGGAACATTAAATTATACATGACAAGCACAGCAGCAAATGTACTCCCAGGCTACTACCAGTAAGAAAACAAGTACAGCTCAAATTGCCCTGACTAAAAGGAAGCTCAGAGATGACATCAGTATGTAAGAGAGGCAGGTAGGCTGCAACTTGTGTCCATGGCTGGATTTATGTGCAATGTAAACACAGAAAGCCTGAATGATTGAGAGTGCAACCCTCCTTTCGAAGTAGGCCCAGAATCCAGGCTAGAAGGAGATACCTTGGTGAGTACAAACAGGTCTCCACTGTCTGGTGGAAACCAGATACTCTGATGGGATAATGCAAACAGTTCAGGGCTACCAGACTGGCCTAAAGAGGAGGCAAACCAACATTATAGCACCTGTACCTGTAGGGCAAGTGGTGATGAAGTGTCATGGTTTTTTACCCAGCACTCCACCAACCTCTCCACATTGCCTGATGAGATATAGCAGAGGCAGGCATCATTGCACAGGGCTGCATCTCCCTCTGACTCCAGGCGGGCACCCAGCACATCTAGAGAGGAAGAGATGCAGCCAACGTTTAACACACTCCCCTTTTGAAGAGCTCATTAACCACAGTGTTTTGCATCTGCACCTAATTAGAATCATAGATTTAGATCAGGAAAGACCACTGCGATCGAGTCTAACTATAGACCTAACACTGCCAAGTCCCACTAAACCAAGTTTTTAAGTGCCACATATACATGTTTTTTAAGTAACTCCAGGGATGGTGACTCCACCACTTCCCTGGGCAGCCTGTTCCAATGCTTGACAACCCGTTGAGTGTAGGTGGTTTTCCTAATGCCCAGTTTAAACTTCCCCTGGTGCCAACTTGAGGCTGTTTCTTCTTGTCCTATTACTTGCTATTCTGGAGAAGTACAACCTCCTTTTGGGTAGTTGTAGAGAGCAGTAAGGTCACTCCAAACCTCCTTTTCTCCAGGCTAAACAACCCCAGCTCTCTCAGCTGCTCCTCATAAGACTTGGGATCTAGACCCTTCACCAGCTCCATTGCATAACTGTTGGATAACAGAGAAATGGGCATCAGGAAGGAATCCCAAAGCCAAGTTGGTTGAAAAAGAAGTACTTTTTCTACATCTGCCAATTTTTATATTTCTGCCCAAACATATAAAAGAAAGAAATGACAGATGAATTCAGTGAAAAATTCCAACACTTTTTGTTTTAATTTCCAGAACAGGTGTGGGAATGTCCAGGGAATAGTAGGGTGCTCGAACCTGTTTTAGATGGAGTGAAGCCCACTGGAACTTTTACTGTAAAGGAAATACCTTTCTCTATGGAATAAAAATCACCCTCTTCATGTCTCAGCCTAATGATAGCGTCTATCCTGGTTTTTTTCCATGCTACTCCTAGAGGTCACAGGAAATACCCACATATGTAACGTCACACCGTGATTCTCAGCTACAGTGTGCATCTGTCATTCTCCTAACTCAACAGTCCACACTTATTTTAGTTCCAGGTAGCTGTAATGAGTAAGAAGTGCTTTCTTTTCTTAACTCTATCCACTTCTTTCTGTAAGCAGTCCAGAGGTACCCCCTGGAAGGGAAATTGGATCAAAACATAGTACAGTGCATACCACAAAGCTGAGTGTAGTCTTCGTGCTTTGAGTATGTTAACAAGATGGCCAGTGCCTCCTTCCAGCTCTGTAGATCACACGTGCAAACAATATCTTGCCAGTTCTGTTGCACAATGGAGGAAAGCAGCTGCAAGGGAAGCAGAAGGGCTGTCAATCACTGAAGACAAAGATAAGCTGACAGCCTAAGCAACAGCTCACTTTCAAACACACTTCCCACTATGCAGCAACTACCTCACTGTACATTAAGGTCCAACAATCTCAGCATCCCTATGTTAACAGTAATTGGAACCTGATGCCTTTAAGGAAAGTAAAAAAGCCCAACAAAGCACTTAAAAGAATATGGAAACAGCCACACTAGACAAGACTAAAGATCTAACACATATCTTGTTTCAGAGCAGCTGGTATCAATGACTGAACACAGTGTTAAGATATCCCAACCTCTGTTACACTTCCCCATTTGTAAATTAATAAGCTAGGAACTTCCTAGTTGAGCTGTAAAGGGGCAGTATGCACCAGAGGTTACAAGCATGGGAAGCTGAGACAGAAACCACTTAAAAAAAAAAAAAAAGAAACAGAGAACAAAGACACTCCATGTAGACAACAGAAAGTTGATATAAAACTACCAAGATATTAGAGTAAATGTCACATCAATAGGAAATGCACAGATTCTGCTGACATTCTACTTCCTGCATTATGGAAAAAGCATTTCCACATATATTCAGAGAAACATTTGCCAAGACAGTGCACATCTTCCCCTGCTCAGTGTGTACACAAAACCATCACTTACCACGGAGAGATTTGTTTTCCGCTTGGCAAAGTAGCGCTTCTGGGTTTCCTTTAGGAGGTTCTCCCCACCAGCTATAGCTAAGATGATGGCATCAGCAAAGCGCTCTGCTCGCATGCACAGCTCCACTGCATCCTCAAAATTCCCCAACAAAAGGGCCTGGCTGATGAGTCCATCTGTATCTACAGAGGTGAGAAGCAGAGTCAACCCAAAGAGTCATCGCTCAGATGCATTGATTATGCTTGTTTTAAAGAGCAGGCAGTAAAAAGCAGTAACAGCTAAAAGCCCACCTAAAGGAAAATTTGGAAACCCAAAAAACCCCACTGACTTGACTTTAAGTTTTCTATCATCTAGAAGATTCTTCTGTACTTTTAATGGATCTCCTATCTGAGAAAAGCATTTCTCTGCTCAATGAGATCTGCTGCATGACACTTGAAGGGGTCATATGTTTTAAAAGTATCCATCTGCTGGAGTGAACTAGATTCTTCCTGGTCTCCCTTAATTTTCTGGTTTTCCCTCCTCTTCCCTTTTCCTAAGAGGGCAGAAACACTCTTCATGTAACATACCTTCTGTGACAGGAATCTCCAATGTGCTCATATTCTGTGGGATGATGTTATCAAAAAAGGCTGAAGAGGAAGAAACAGCAGCTACATCATCGCTGGAATTCATCAAAAGCTGTGCAAAAAGTGCAAGAGCTTATTTAATTCACTGCACACACAGATCCTACCCAAAACAGTTTAGTGGATTACAGAGTGGGACAGGGCTGCTCTCCATTTGCTTGTGCATGCTCATATAAATCTAATTTCAATTTGGAAACTCCTGTCACTGTGCTATCAATCTGCAGGTTTCACAAGGGCAGCAACAAGAGCAGTGCTGCAATCGACAAAACTTAGGAGATTGATGGTGCAAGACATGCAATGCCAACAGCACTGCTGGGCAGCATTCATCAACTCAACCGTCAGCCCTTGAGCAAGCTGAACTCTTTTGGATGGAACAGAGACAAGACCAACAAGTAAAATCTCTAAATAACAAGTTAGATCACATCCATGTCTGGTGCTCTACCAAAACGCAGGACACAATTGCTACTCTTAGAATATCTCAGCCAGTGTTTGAGGTTTGTGAAGAAGATTACTGATCAGAGGACGTAAGTTTTAGATACCTCAGAGGAGAAGAATTTACAGTGAACCAGGCCTTAGAAGGCATCTGAAGATGGACATCCCAAAACTATGTGAATATACATTTCAGAGGATAGAGGTGAAAAGGAAAGAAATACCACAGCAGAAGCTTCCAGAAGAAATCCAGAACAGTAGCATGAAGTTAAGCTGGGGTGAGGCTAATTCTACCACTGAAGAAATCAACACAGGTGAAGAAAGCCTTCTTGCAGGATTAACAGCCAGGAATCCTTCTTCATTGTTCAGAGATTAGTTTTAAAGCCAGAACGGAAAGTTAAGATCATTTAGTCTGACCCTGTGAGGGTCTGACAGGCCTGTGAACTGCCCTCTGCAATGCTGGCATTGAGCCCAACAAGTTGTGGTTGGAATTAGACCTTCCAGTTCATTCTACCCTCCTGTGCTCTCCCAGGCTGGCAAGATGTACAGGACATACCTGATCTGGTGCAGCATTTGTATCATCTGCCTCAGGAAGGGGCTGTTTATCTGGGATCCCGTTACTCAAACATGAGGCAATCTAGAAAAGTAACAGACACAGAGTAAAGTCCCTATCAAAGTAAGCACCTGGACAGCAAAACTACCAAGAGACTGGCAAGTCCCAGACACACCTCTCCCAGCTCTTTCACCTGTTTGAAAACTTCCACCTCACCCTATTCCTGGCTGGCTGCCTATCAGTGGCTATGTATCCCTTTCAGAGCATCAGCACTATGCCAGACTGTCTCCACCTGTCACCTTTGTCCCAGTTGAAGAATCCCCTGAGGTGCAGAGAGCTGAATGCTAAAAGAAGCTCTCACAATGGCACTGTTGTTAAACATTTCCCAGTGCACCAACAACTGAAAGAAAGACAAATGGGCTCAAGACCCCTTTGGTTTGTTTCAGTACAGCTACAGTTACACTCTTACCAGTGCTTGCACTTGCTTTTTAGTGGGGTATACTTCACATGACTCCCAGCTGAAATTTCATACAGTTTGGTCTTTCGTGTGCTATGAGATCACTTGCTCAGTTCCAGTAGGGACCCTACAACTCTCCTGCAGCAGCTTTAGTCACGTAAAGGTTTCTCTCTATTGGAAATACCCCTTACCTTTTTTTGCAGATCCTCTTTACTGTAGCCCAGCAGCTTGAGAAGTTTAGTCCTGGAGTCCTGCTCCAAATTCACCTGAGTCACAATGGATATTAAAAAGACAAAAAATATGTAAAATCATAGACATCTACACATTGACAATAGTTAGCTGCTTCTGAGAGCAGCAAAGTTTAGAGCTCAGTTTATAGATGAAGAACTCAACTATGAAAAGTCCACCTAACGACTACTGTGGGAAGATTTATGGAATTTAAGTTATAATCACAATAAAAGGGCAAAACTCAAGTTTGCCACAGTTACAACTGAGATACAACTGTGTATCAAGACCATGACTGTATACCTACCTAGTGTACTTAGTCATTAATTCCCTGGATAGATTTGGAATTGCCAAGCTAATCTCTTCATTGAGAGAATTGGCTGGTTTGAGTCTGGATGAAACTGAGACAAGGTGGTTGCCTGAATTGCTAGCTGGCTTCACAAGAATTAGTTAACTGTTACAGAAGCTCCCTGGATGAGGATTTCAGACAATCCCAAAAATTCCCACAGGCTGCACACAGCCTAATTGATAGGCACTATTTATATGCTTTAATGCATGATTAGCATTCTGCAAGGAGAATCTGTCTGTCTCAGTTAAGTCCCATGCTGCTCCTACTACACAAATGATCAACCTGTACATGGATAAGATACTTGTAAACAGTCCACTTCAAAAACTGTTCCTGCAGAGGCAGGAATGGTGCTGCAGGACACTTTCATACAGAAGGCTGGTTTGTAGTTTAAGACAATCAATTGTAATAGATCCTTTATGTGCTGGAGTGGTCTCTCAGGACCACGCACCAGATGGATTATAAAAAGTGACTAAAAATGACAGTTTGATGTATCTCATTTGATGTAACTGAAGGCATTGTTCCAATGGAGACCACTGTCACCACCTAGATTAACAGCTGGCCATCCTATTCAAGATTCCCTATGCAAATATAATACTACGGAAAAGATCCCAGTATTTTGCCCTCCACACAGTCTGCTATGAGTGTCTGTAAACCCCTGCCAAGACTAAGCCCTGCCTCTTCAGAAGGACGACCACCTCTTACTACCAAACTCCCATGTTACCAAATTGTCCATGAAGCCTAGTCAGTCCTCACGCCACCACAGCTCTCTCCCTTGTTCTGGGGTATCTCATTGTCCATTTGGACTTCACCTTGAAAAATAATAATGGACAGCTCCACAGGTAGCAGGCAGATATAGCTTGGCAGTGTGTTGAGATGAAAAAATCCTGTTTCAGGAAGCTCAAACAAGTCCACTGAAAAGACCACTCCTAATGAAAACCAAGACAACTCCAAGACCTCAACTTTCTTTAGACAAGTAACGAGCCTATTCATTCAATTCCATTTTATATTTTGAAGAACAGGAATATAAACAGCTAGAGAGGACCATATTCCACCCCAGGACCATAAAAGAACTGACCTCTGTATTTCACCAGAGCCATCCTACCTTCAAGAAGTTCCAAAGGTTCTCATCAAATGGCAGCTTAGCTGTCTGGATCTTGCCCTGGCAGTAATCAAGGAGGTTCCCTGACTGCAAGGCCATCTGCAGTTCTTTGGATCGGAGTAGGAATTCAGTTTCCGTAGTGACTTGACTAATGAACACCTGGTGTGAGTAAGTCTGCTGCATTTGCTGTCCATGAGCTTTGGTAAGACCAAAGGTAATCAGTTTTCCTCCAAACTGAGAATAACAGAGGGAGACACAGTAAGTATTCTTACAAACAAAGGTAAAAGCTACTCAGTTCGTCATTTAGCAAGGCAGGCCCAAGCTCCAGCAGGGATCACAAGGAACCCAAGAGTTTCGTGTGTATGGATGGTATGAACATTGAGGGAGCTCACATTATGAGCCCATCAGCTGAACACTGATAAACTTGACACTTGTGCATATCCGATCAGGCCTAGCCAATTGCGAGTGCCAGAGAGGCACAGAGGAAAAAGTACTATTTGGAACAGTTAGAGAGTCAGACTGCAATGATAAAAACTATCAGGTGAAGAGCAGGCACTAGACAGAGAACAAGCCAAGCAACAGGCTAAAAAAAATTCAGCCTTACAATTTAGGAGCAAAGATGTGAAGAAAATTAAATGCCTGGATAGGAAGGAGACAGAGACAGGGGAATGGGAATGCATGCCAGCCTGCAAGGACAGCTTTTACGAATTTTTCTTAGATTTGTTAACTCCTACTTATAATCTCCCATTCTCTACTAAAGGACTCTTGTTGGAAATCTACCTGAATGTAGAGAGTAAACAAACTTCACTTCATGGACACCACAATGCACCTTAAACAGGCATTAAAACAACTAGCAACAGGTTTCTCCAGTGAAAGAAAGGGTTGTGTCACAAGACAACACATCTATTGCATTTTCAGCTAAGGATGCTCCATTCACTTACGGCAAATGAAACCCCCACGGGTCTGCGAATCCACTTGGGTGGCTTTTTTAATGGTGGAATCAAGGTGGTCTGAGTTACTTGCTCTGGCACCTGCAGAGGAGGAAGGCTCTGTCCTGTGCCAAAGGGATCCAGGTTGTTGAAGGAAGAAGAGATCTAGAATCAGATGGAAATAGGAAGAAATATAAATAAATTCCTCTGTGTATGGAGTAAGCACAAAAAACCATTGCTTAGGAATCAGTTACTTTCCACACTGATGAAGAATGAGGCTAGTACAGCACCTCCTTCTGGAAGGCCACCAAGCCCCTATGCAAGAGAAATGGCATTTCAAAACAGTTTTAGAAATCATTTCTCAAGGAATTTTTACCCTAAGAGATTTTCAAGTAGTTTTTCCTTAGCAAGACACAAATTTCCTAACAAACTCTGCTAGGCCTAGCTCCCAGCTCAAACATAGGAGTTGCAAAATAACTTGTTTTATGCAAGATAATGACAACATATGGTCAAAAGTTGTCCAACTTATTTCTTGTTTTTCTCACAAAGGAATTCTGACTCCCTTTTTGTTGCTGGAGTCTTTCAAATGGGTTAGTTTCAAGGACAGTCTCAAGCTTTTATAGCTTAGATGAGACTGATGAAATAAAACTTTCTTGTCTAGACAAGAGTCAAAAGTGGTCCCTGAGCCAGATTTCTGACATATAGGGAGTCAGTGAACATAGACACACAATGCTGTTCACAAGCACTTTTCCTTTTTTTACATTGTTTGCATAGATTTGTTGTTTGCTAAAGATAATCCTGTTCAAGTTTGACTGGACCATAGGGAATAGCTTTAAAATTCAGCTAACTAGCATACCCAAAAGGAAGCAACTTCAGACTGATCAAGCTAAGGCTGCCAAAGCTTAGAATCACAGGCAATGTTTTGTCTTTCTTCAGGGGAAAGCCATTCCAAAGAAAGAATATGTCTTGAGGAACAGCTTATACCCAACAAATCAAACACCCTAAACCTTAAAGAAATAAATATACGCAACCAGGTCTGCAACAGAGTTTTTGTCCTGAGACTATTGAATTCGTAAGAGAGAGACCTCTTGGTCACAAATTCTCTGCCGCTGTAACTGTCATTATCTCCTTCTGGTTGTGTTCTTACTTGTTATTCAATTTATGCAGGAATTATTTGACACTACTGTTCCCCAGTTTTGAACAGTGGAAGTGTGGCACATGCACATGAAGAACGCAGAGAAAGAAAATTCTCCATGGGTTAAATAAATCCTTAATCTCCCGCAGCTGTTGCTTGATAAAGTATTTTCTGTCTCTTGCAAATCCTATGAAACTAAACTCAGTCAGCTGTAAATGACTATATAAATAACACTTAAGCCAGCTCATATGTATTCTCTTAAAACCTGTATTGTAAGGCATTTGTTGGCTGGGACAGAGGGAGGGAATTAAAAGACTAGACACCAGATTAAAACTAAAATTTTAGACAGTAGTGACATTTAATCTGTTCAGAGTTTGCTCATCTATTCATTGGCTAAGTAATGGGTTTCAGTATCAAAAATATTAACATGCTCCAAGTTGTAGTCAACAGACTTGAGGAAAATTGCTAATAGTGGAAAATTGCAAGCCGCTTTATAAAATTATCTTCTAAACTAATGAAGAATAATGTATCCTATTAATTAGTATCAATGTATTTAATGTTAACCTAATGACAAGAAAAGCTTGTGTGCTGCTTTATTTTTAGTCTAATAGTAATAAAAATAAAATATATCTTAACATCACAACTGCACTTGATCTTGGTTCCCTTTACACACTTCGTCAGAGGCCATGTGGTCCCCCTTTGGGATTTGGTGGGATTATGAAGCCCTCACACAGGTAGCTTCTGGTTCCCACACCATACAGCCGTAGGTCCTGGTGCATGGGACAGATTGTGTAGCTTAAAAATCACACTGTTACACACGTGTGCTTCTACCACTGAGCAGTCACGGGAGAAGCTGCCAGCCTGTCAAGGTGTAACACGGTCACAGGACTTTACCTTGTCAGCCTGCGTCTTCTGCTGAGCTTCCAAGTTCCCACCCATAACAGAATAAACGTTGATCCACCCATCGAAAGTGGCAGCAGAGAAGACTGAAGGATTCCTAGGACACCACTGGACATCAAAGCACCACTGACTCCGAATGGGCAACTCATACACCACCTATCACAGAAAGAGAGATGATAGAAGCCCAACTTTCCCCAAATTACTTGCCCACAGCAAGCGTGTCACTTTATTTACATGTCACCATTGCATACAAATCTTTTATTTTTGCTTCTCGAAGGGTGCATTTGCAACCAAATTATAGTACATTGAGTCCAAACAGCTGGAAGTCACAGAAAGCTCACATAAAACTGGATTCTGACTGTAGAACAAAATCCAAAAGCAAGAAGTCACTTTTGCTCTGCTTCCCAAGTAGTACTGTATCAGAGTACTATAGTATTGTCACATTTGCTGTTAACCAAGGGAGAGACAGCAGAAAACAACACAATAAAACCAGAAGTCAAGAGGCAAGAATGTGTCACGAGCAAGAACACATAAACAGAAAGAATAATGTGGAGTAACAAACGTGACAAGGAAAATAAAGAGCCTAAAGAAAAAAAACTAGAACAAGAAGTGAGGAATGTAATAGCTGCAGATGAACTATGAAGGACATTGCAGCCAACAAGTTTATGGTTCAGCACTCAAAAACCCAAAGTTCAATTCGTGGCCCAGTCACAGACTTCCTGCCTGATGTTGGGCAACTCACTAACACAGCCTTGACTTTAAACCTCCAGTTCATAAAATGAATATATTTCCTTTATGGTTTACAGGAACAAAGCATAGACAATCACAACTTTGTTTTCTGTTCCAGGTATAAGCAAATTAATGTAATTTGCTTATATCAAAATCTAGATTGCCAAATAGAAAAACTAACAAACAAATTCCAAAAAACCAAACAACCCCCATAACCCAAAGAAACCAATACTTCAGTCAAATTTATGAGTTCAGCCATTCTGTATAACTGTATTAATCCTTAGTACTGCAAACCTTCCCAACTTTTTCACCTGAAAATTTGCTGTTCATTGGTACCAAGTCGAAAAGAGCCCCCTAACAATAGTTTATACATGAAAGCCTAATTTGAATTTGGACTCTGCAAAACTACAGCAGCATGCATGAAGATAAGTCAGCCACACTAATTTTATTTTTAAACTTTTCCGCTAAAAGACAGTGAAAATACTTTTGTAAAAATTAGACATCGGGAGCATTTCAGAGTCTGATTGTCTTCTAACCACTAGAGATCTGGACAAAGTGAGCATCAAATCCCATGAAACTACAACAGCAGTATTTCATGCATTTTAGGAAAATTGATTCATTTTTTTCCTTGCTTCCAAGGCAAAAGTGGTCAGCTGAGTGATATTGTCCCATGAAATGAATCTAGCCTGGGGCTCCCAGCTGGACTTTGTTCAGTATTGTTAGAGCACTTTCCCCATGCTATCATCAAGATCAACTGCATTGTCCAAAGTTCAGTTTTATCCAGGAACTCAGCATTGAATGAATGGGTGTGCATAAAAAAATTTTAAAAAGCCCAGTTTAATTCAGGTGATACCTAAATATACCAAGTATGGTAATTCTGAGATACATGACTAGATAAGCACATGCATGTGAAATCATTTTACCGTGAATAAAGTTTACACACATTATTTAACTACATTGTTGCCTTCTCAGTGACCCTCTCAAACTTGTTCTCCTTCAAATTTCCTCCCAAAAGAACCTACTACTCTAGGAGAAGGAAAAAGAAGAAACACATGGAAACAGAGAACACTAAAGTGTGAGCACAGCAAGAGTAATCATAAACAGTTGAAACTAAATTTTAATTAAATTTTTCTTCCCTCTCTGATCTCTGGACAAAGATGTATCAATGAAAACCTATTTCAGTCTGGATATGGACAACACTCATTCACTCCAGACAGACAGAGTGCAGAAGACATGCTTGAGGGAATTACACTGGCACTCCACTAGAATACAGGGAAGGACACACAGAGCAAAGCACACAACTCTATAAAGCAGACCATGTGTACTGATAGCTGTGGTTACATACCTCCCCCATATTTGGGTTCCAGCACAAGATCCGGTTGTCTTTGGCACTACTCAACAGCAGTTCAGGGTCAGCCTGGCACCAAGAAACAGAGAGAACTCCCCTAAAATAGATCAGAAAGAAATCAGCCATTATTTCCCGTACAGTCCACTCTGCCACCCAGTCACTAAGAAAGCACCATGCACCAGCACTTGGGCTCAGAAATGTTAGTTCTTATCTCCACTTTCAACCAGATTCATCTGGGAAAGAAAGCAGGCCCAGGAGAAAATCATAGTTCCCCAAAGTCCAGTCTCCCAGATGTCTGACTTGAAAAGATGCAACACAACGTGCAAGTCCTCACCTGGTGTGCCCTTCCAGCTGGCTAAGAGGAGAGGTAGCAAAGCGTAAGTCCCATATTTGGATCACTGGCAAACGGTCATCCTCAGAGGAAAGGACTAGCTGGGTTGCAACTTCTGGATGCCAGGCCATTCCTGAGCAATGCATCTAGGGACAAAAATAGCACAGGCTGAAAATTCAGTAAAGCAAGCTGCCAATAGCACAAATGGCCCAGAGCCATGTCATTCTGTACTGAACTCGCCTTGAATGCTTGACATAAACCAAGTCTAGCAATGTCTTGCTCCAGGCAGCAAGTATTTCTACCTTCTCTACACAGCAAAAAAAAAAAACCCTAACCACACAGAAGTCAAAGTCCAAAGCTGACCTAGGAAGAAAGCTGGGAGGCTTCTAATTTATGAGTTGTGAGCACTGAAACTGAATGCAAGAGCACCTGAATTTTAGGAACAGCACGGGGTCTTGTTTCCCCATTTCATTAGAGAAAGAATAAAAAGAGGTGCTTTGATGCTACAGCTCTAAGACAACTAGTTCCAACAGCTCCTAGAATAAAACCCCTTATCCCAAGAGTGCGTGCCACTGCTTTGTAGTCACATGTGGCATGTTGTAAGCTATTTAGAAATGCAGCCTTTTCTCCACTCACTCTGTTGCTGTGGTCACTAACTTTGATGATGGGCTCATTCTTCCTGAGGTCCCAAACCACAGCCTTACCGCTGGGGTGAGCGGAGGACAGGATATGCTGCACCTGCCGATTCCAGGACACCACACTGATGTCTTCATGAGGCTGCCAAGACAGGAAAGGCCACATATCCATTATTCCCAAGCCGAGGGAACACCAATCACAGGAGTCTGCCACTAGTTTAACTAAGGGATTAGGGATTTGATGATACATAGATTCCTCTCTTCAATTGCAGATCAACTAACTGGAAATACCGGCAGCACTGACCAGAAAGACTAGGGAAAGTCCTTTACTCAGAGTACAGTGGACAGTAAAATTCTATGGGGGACTGTCACCTGGAAAAGCATCTTTGCATTTTAGAAACAGGTACTGGATTCTACATTGGCCAAATGTGTTATAAATCACTCCAGAGAGAACTGCAGCTGAGCACACATACATGTTTCTACTCCAACTTCTCAGATGAACTTAAATGGAAAGATGACCTTGTGCAACATTTCAGGAGTGCAGTGAGATGGAAAACGATGAAGTATTCATGGCTAATTGCTGTTTTTGTATCTACTGCAATGCAAGAGATAGGCAAGGAAACAAACAGCAGACTTACTGGAGGAAAAACCTGGTCTGCTTTTAGCCAAGTTTACTATGATTTTTCTACTTTCAGGAGTTGATTGCCCTGAATAATATAATAAGCACCAGAAGATCAGAAACTTCTTCCTCTTCAAACTCAGGAAACATTATCTGGGAGCAATAGCCAAGATGCATTTAATGGCTCACTGGCTCTGCTAGGAATATGACTTTCATGAGATATGAAAAGCCTCAGCTGAAGCCTGAAATAAATTCATTCCTCAGAGAAGGCCCAATAAACCTTCTTAATCCATCACACATGCCCCAGCTGAATCACAAGATAAACTGGTCAGTTACTTGATTCAAATCCACAAAGAGCTTACCCATCCATGCAAAGTGCATCCTTCCAGAGCTTGCCAGCCTACCTCCCCTCCCTTTACAGCACTTCTTCTACCCCCAAGAATGAAACCAACCAGTCTCTTCTGATTCATCTTTCTCCTGACAGACATCAAAGTCATTCCCCTTTCACAGACTGACTAGGCTAGGATGTCTCCACACACATCTTTTTGTCTTGCCTACTGAGACACAAAACTGCAGGAGTATAGCCCAGAGGAAAACTCATTTACCTGTGATTTAGTCCCTGGAGTCATAGGCACACTGAAATTATTCAAGTCCCAGATGAAAATTTCAGAATCATTGGCTCCGGAAGCCAAGAGATTATTCTGTAGAAAAAAAAAAAGGAAAAGCTCAGCTGAGATTCCTGCTCACAGGGAAAGAAGACAGATTTCTTAAAAATAAATGGAAGCAAAACCCCCAAAATCTTCCAAAGTGAGATGAGAGCTGTATTTCACAGCCACTGGCAAGAATAAAGATACTAACTGGATTATAAACCAAGCACATCTCTGGCCTGCATGCCTTCCATGGTGGCATAGTACGGACACATTTAAAATTTGTGTTTTGTGCAGGTGGCTGCTGTGATGATGAAATTCATGATGAAATTCTGTCACAGGCCTGGAAGCCACTGTCTCTGTCCAGCTGAGCCTTTGCCCTGCATCCTGGCACCAAAGACATTTCATCTGAGAAGATGCAGGTTTCTCACAACCGACTGCAGACAATTTTCCATTTGCCTTTGTGCTACCACAAGAGGCATGTTCTGTTCGCTCCTTGTTTATGTTGCAGTCCCTTGAAGTGTGATCAGACACCCCACTGAATTAAACACCAACTGAACAAATGAAAAAAATAGAAGTTCTAATTTCGAAAGAACAATGGTTTAACATGTAACAACACTACAAGACATGTTTTTATAGAGAGGTAAGAGATTGGAACAAGATCACACAGGAATTCAGTGGCAAAGCTGTAAACAGAATCCAAATCTGAGTCTCAAACCAGCCTTGTGTCACAACTACCATGCCTCTTAAGTTAAAATTGTTTCTTCACTTTATAAATCTCTATACACAAAGGAACGTAATTTTCCAACATGGAGGTCAACTTTCCTTTGGTATCTTAATGTTACACACCTGGAAAGGGTTCAAGTCAAGGGCTCGAACAGGACCTGAATGCTTCTCTGTCTGCCCAATGACAGGGTCGCTCTTTGAAGTCAAGATGCGGTGCACACTGTACATTGTCAGGACTCCGTTATCTCCTCCGCCAATGATCACTCCATGGCACTCCGGAGACCCGTTTCCAAAGTTCCCCCAGATCAGCTTATGAAACCTACAAAAAGAAGAAAATAAAGCTAGCATAGGCCATGAGGTTTGGTGGAAATCAAGACACTCCCTTCATTACCAAAACTCACATCCATGTTTCAACCTATCAAACATATCCATCAGTCTGCACTTTAAACAATCATCTCCCTTTTAAGAGGACTGTGGCTCTTGCATGGAAAAAAAAGAAATAAGCTTTCTTCCGATGACTTTTAAAGACAACTTAAAAAGGAAGAGCTTGTCTCTATTTTTTTGGCTATTTCATTGTTCGTTTAAAACTTTTAGGACCTCACATGGGATTTGGTGGGTGAAATCCTCTAGCCTACACTTTACTGAAAATTGGTTAAGAGATCTATGTGCCTTCATTTCCAGAGCTGTTATCTGAAAAATATGTTTACACCCTTTAAAATCTGCTAGTTAGAAATCAGGGCTGTGTTTTACACTGTGTGCAGATGTCACCCACACTGATAAGCCTAAGAAATCATCTTTGTCTTAAAAGGCTGGAAGGTAAGCTTCACTCTCTCTATAGCCTCTTCAGTGCAAATTGTTAGTCCCAGCAACTTCACATTATACATAATGTCTCTACTGACTGACTACCATACAAGTCATTTCAGATTTCTCTAACACTCCAACTGCTCTACTTTTATACCCAATATGATCTGTATCAACAAAAATGTTCCATTTTTGAAGAGGTCAATCGATTCAAAAGGTCACTTTATATGCTGTAAACATTATCTCCTCCTCTCCTTTCTTGCACTAGAAAACCCTTTCCAGTTTCATTGATTGATACATCAGTATGAGCCTCTAGTACCTGTTTGAGGCAGGAAGTGTTCCTTTCTGCTTCATGTCCAGGGAAGGATCCCTGAAGTCAACCTCAAATATTTCCAAGGTGGCATTTGTACTGAAGGATGCATCCAGTTGTTGGGCAGATGTTCCTAGTAGAAGTACAAGGGCAACATAAGTGGGCATTTTTATCAAAAGCACAACATACAAAAGAGCAAGGCACTGAAAACCTATTCTTCATAGTCACACAACCTTGGTGTTGTAACTGTTCAAAACAGGACATGCCTGAACACCTCAGAAAAAGGAATCAACAATTATGACAACAACTTTGGAAGAAATTAAAAGTTCTTCAGGAGATTCTGGGCACCACGGTTACTGTTGCACAGATAACTTTCTTTCTTGGGATAGATGTAACTCGTGTAGCCTCCTCCAAACAACTATGGCTTTTGATATTAAGTTCTTCTCTAAATTACAACTGCAGTGACATCATAAAATCCAGCCACAATTATGATCCCAAGTACTTCTGCACATCGCTCCTCAACCATGACCACATATCTTAATCAGACCTTCTAAACCTGCTCTACAGCCTAAGTTCAATCTTAACCAACTAAACATGCCTCAACAATCCACAGACAACTAGCAGTCACAAATTGGTGGCTTACTTCCTTCTCCTTATTGTTACAGAATAAAAGCTAAAAGTTGATTTAACATTGCCTAGTGGGACACTGCCAGGCAAGCAGTCCCCCAGTTACCACAGGGATGCTTACAGCATGGAAAGTACCCAAAGGACCATTAAAAAGCAATACAAATTATGAAACAGCACAGCTTCTGATCTAAAGCAAACTGAAGCCAAGACCTTTGGTTCAACCAAAACTCTGGCCTTGTTCTCTACAAACTTCCCCAATGCGAATCCTTCCCAGAGGCTGCAGTTCTTCATACACTACTTCAATGTGGGTCCCCTCCACGGGGTGGTCTTTCAGAATAGGTTGCTCCAGCCTCAGTCCCCCACAGTGTCACAAGTCCTGCCAGAAAACTTGTTCCAGTGTGGGCTCCTCTCTCCATGGGGCCACAGGACCTACCAGGAGCCTGCTCCAGCGTGAGCTTTCCACAGGGCCACAGCATCCTTTGGCATCCACCTGCACCAGCGTGGTGGATTGTAGCTGGGTAGCTGTTCCACCATGGACCTCCATGGGCTGTGGGGGTGACAGCCTGCCTCACTAAGGTCTTCACAGCGGCCACAGGGGGATCTCTGCTCTGGCACCTGAAGCACCTTCAGCCCATCCTTCTGCATGGACCTTGGTGACTGCAGCATTGTTTCTCTCACAAACTCTCACTCCTCTCCTGTGCTTCAGTTACACAGGGCATTTTTTCTCCCTTTTACTGTGTTATCCCGGAGGTGCTCCCCCTGCTGCTGACGGGCTCGGACAGCAGTGGGTCCACCTGGAAGCCAGCTGGCATTGGCTCCAGCAGACACAACGGGAGCCTCCAGCAGCTTCTTACAGAAACCACCCCAGCTACCAAAGCCCTACCATGCAAACCCAACAAAACCACCACAGCTGTCAGCTCCACACAAACTTGCCTGCTGCCAACTCAGTGAACAGGCTGACTTTCTGCTTCAGGAAATAAAATTACCGTAAGAATAGTGATTAATTAATAAAATCAACAAAACAAAATTTAAGGTTTTGCAAAAGTGCTGAAAATGGAATGTTGACCAAAACAGGCAACTTTAGGGAGAAGATGTTTATAGTATTTGATTGTCAAGCCACATGATAATGACTGAAGACAGACAAATAAAAGTGACCTGAAATGAACATTACTTGAATTAACTTTTTTTTTCCCCCACAGGCATAGCAAGTATGTAATGCAGAATAGCAAGCAGCATTGGAGTCCATACAGTCTTAATTACAAATCAGAAATCAAAAAATCATGTATTCAACCTTTGAAAAATCACTCGCCTTTAAAATGTCAAAGTTGGGCATAGAAGTAATCCTCTACCAGTTACTTTAAAACACAGAAAAGCTGTAATGTTTCTGGTATATTGCGTCTAAGTTTTCCAGAGGCTATCAAGGTGGAAACTGTTGAAAGCTAAAACCCATACAACTCTACATAAAATTTCTCTGTGATTCATACTCTAAATTTCACAACTTGTGAAGAACTTTACCTGTCGCTAGGTAAATAGGGTGGTTGTTTGCTGGACTCCATGCCTGCACAGCTGTTCGCTCAATTTCTTTTAGCTTCATTTTCTAGACTCTGAAAGAAATTTCACACAGAGTTTAGAACAGAGAGATACCATTGACGTGAAAACAGTCACATCAGAAACAAAATATTCCCCTTACCAAGATGAGAATGCATTGCTCTCAGAAGAGTGAAGTTAATTGCTACTTCCTGAGGTAGTAAATACAGTTTTACTGGAATGAACCAGGATATTTAAGAATTCATTAAAAAACACCCCCCACAGTCCCACTGTCTGACCCCAGATTTTCTTTTGTATATAGCTCTCTTCTTCATATGTCCCAATTACAGGAGAGTTTCAGAAAAAGGAAGGGGATCTAAATTAAACAACATACTCAAGTCTTCAGTCCAGGCTGGTTTAAATCAGCTGCAGAAATTAATTTAAACAAATGTATTTTTCTCTAGCACTAGTTGCTCTCTCCGAACAAGCTAATCTCAGCATATACATAGGCAGAAACGGAGCAGAAGGAATCTCAGGGCAGGCTAAATTCCAAGCAGAAAAGTGACGTGGCAACAGAAAACAAAGTGCAATGCTATAATGTGCCAATTCAGTTAATGTACTTTGTTCTTACTACCGTGAAAAGCAAAAAGAAAAAAAATCATTTGACTTTCTCTTTGAGCCAGCAAATGGTAGAAGGTGAGAAGAAGTAATCCACAAGTAACTACTGGGTTTCAATCTCAGCACTGACAGCAATTCTTTTTATTTACTCAGGATAGATCAAGTGACACCTGTAAAATGGGAACAAAATTTCCCCATGTCTCCGGAGAGAGATTAGTTGGGCAACAATGTAGCAAGTTAATTGAAAATCAAACATCAACAGCAGGCAGCTGGGAGGCCGCAAAACTGAATATAAATAAAATTGAATACAATACAAATAATTATTGTTCCACGTAGGATCCCATTCTTGCTGAGGAGAAAGCAGCCAGCACCTCTCCATCACGGACCACAAACAGACCTTCTAAGCTCCATAAATGATGTGTGGACATAGCATTCACAGGCTAGTGGTGTCACTCTCATGAGCAGTTTCGAGCTTGGCTGTGCTGCAGCCTTTTAACTCTAGCTAAACAGAACTGTACGCTCAGATGGTATCATGCTGAATAAAGTAAAACTGTCAGCAGGCAGCACAGCAAAACCCTCTGCATCTTGTCAGCCTGCTGTGACTAACCTCTCCTGGTTACTTGACACTGTGTAAACCACAACCTGCATCACACGGCCCTCTGTTCAGATGCAGGGCTTATAAGAAACTATGGCCTCCTGAGGTCCACACAAGGGGCAAGTTTGGTCAGCATTACTTCTTGGGCTTGGACCTCCCAGTTAATAATTCTACACCTTTTTTTAGGGTTTCTTCTCCCTCACCAGTCAGAAGTTAAGGACATCCTCTCTCTCTCCCCCATGTACTATTAGGATACACTGATTGACTAGAATCTATTTAATGCTTTTTAGCATTAGTCTGCAGCAGTATCTCCCAAAGCTCCAACTGCCAACTGCTATTCTCACACTAAGCTTATCCTAACTTAGTTAAGGCCCAACAGAATCTGAACAGAACTCTCGTACAATTTTAAAAGTGCAACTATTTCTTCATGCCCCACAGGAACAGAGGTGGAAAGGTCATCTCCTCATCACCATAGCAAATCTCTAAAGTTTACTTTCCAATCTTCCAGTAGACACTTTGCGGGGTACTCAATTAGGGGTCCACCGCATTCTCTCTGCAGTGCATCTCTCAAGATTTTCCAGCACCTACTCATGTCTCCTGTACTACTGCAGGAACCCTGTCCAGGTCTTCTCCCTTCATTGGCAGAGGGGAATGAAAATATCCCCAGAAGTCAGGTGAATCTGCTAGCAACAGTCTATTGCACAAGGCTCTACCTGACTCCACCAATGTTGGGGGGGCAGGACAGCTGCTACATTCCTTACCAATCCCTTTCTTGCCTCTTCCTCCTTCAGTTACAATCCATCAGTTGTAGGAGCTGGCTGTACACTAAGACCTCACTGTTTCTTGGCTTTCAAGAGGGCAACTTCCCTGTGAACATTAACAGACAATGGCCAAGAGACCTCTTCCCCATAGGAAATTAAGTGGTAAGGAATCAGTGAAGAGTGTAAACTATCACAAACTTAGTTGGGTAAACGGTACAAGCTCCCCCTCCTTACCTCTGTGCTGGACTAACTGCATGGCTGAAATAATTTACATTTCATGCACAAATAAAGATAAGCTGCAAAAATTGTGCGGAACAGTATTGATCAATTGTTTGGCTTTTCTTATCAATAGAGCATTTTACATAAGAAAGTCAATTACTGCATCATTACTGTTCTCTTTTCACAAACTGAAGTCAGGACAGAATGTGAAGGTAAAGTGTCTTGGTCATGGTAACCCACCCAAACAGAGGAAAGCAAACAACACTCCATTTAGAGTGGCTCCATGTCAACAGAGCAACTGTAGAAGTGCTGGATCGCAGGTATTGAACAGGTTCACTGTGTCCCTGGCCCTAAGGGCAAACCAGCAGTGGTTCCAACACACTTGAGAAGGCCCACAGAGGATGCATAAGAAGCCAAAAGTATCACACTATCTCTTAAGAACATCCAAGCAGTTCAGGTCCACTGCAGATGAGGATCTGCAGAGATTCAGCAGCACCTCCTTCTTAAGTCAGTGAGATCTGAGTTTGAAAGGGGGGAAAAAAAGCCTGATTTGAGTCTTACTTTTAGAGAAGTGAACCTTCTGTACACTGCATGTCTGTATCCAGGAGAGGACTCACAATCCTTAAAGCAGGAAAAAGCCCTTCTTTAGCAAACTCTTGCAGCTGCCTGAGAAAAATTTGGATGTATCGAACGCTTCCACAACAGAATTTTTAGGGAGAGATTGCCACCTGCTGTTGTCTCTCAAAATAGCATCTAAGACTTCCAGGAAAGCTCTTGCTTTTCTCAGGACCTCTAATTAATTAACCATGACAATTCCTCACCCTTCTTCTACAGACATCCATCCGATTACAGATCTAATATATTAATGAATCTCAGCCCCAAAGGGAGTGGACAGAAACAGCAATTCCCCACAGCTTTCCCCAGCCATGGCTTCCTGCACAGACATTAAAGAGTAACAGTGGCTGCAAAGCAAAAACCTGACAGGTCAGAGCACATCTCACTACTGAGAAATGGAGAGCACGCAGCTAAACAGTGAAAATTACCAAAGTACAATAGACCATGCAAACAATGCTGTCAGAGGAAAAAATTCCTCTCACCTTTGCTAACCTGAAATACTCAGGGCTTCACAGTACATTATAATAAGACCATGGTTGTTGTATGAGCTAACTGACCCTCAAAGCTATCATGACAATGATCCCCGACAGCACTCTAGTGAGGCCTTCTCTCTCTTGCACCACCCTAATACTGTCAATCAGAAATCCCCACCCACTGACTTTCCCAGTCCTCCTCCTGCCACTGGACACCAACCATTCCTCTCTGAACAGCTCCTGCTGATACTGGACTTCCAGCACTGCACACAAAGGACCTGATAGGCTGACCTCCCCCCAGTTAGCTAAAAGTGAAACTTGGGCAGAACAAAAAGATTTCTCCAAGGTCACCCGGGTGACAAGCAGCCACCCTAATACCTGAAAAACACCCCTCAGCCATGACACAATGGTCAGGACACAAACTGTCCCTACAGTTTCCACATCCCAGCGCCGATTTAAAATCTCTGTACTGCCCCTTCCGTTTGCACTGTTCTGACACCCTCCTTCCGCAGCTCCCCAATACCCTATAGCCAAGCTGTTCTCGTATGTGCTTATTATAAACCCCGATTACAGAAAGCACAGAGACACTCAGCTAATCTCAGCTAATCACTGGTGTGTG
Source organism: Pachycephala philippinensis (assembly GCA_013397055.1). Taxonomy (NCBI): domain Eukaryota; kingdom Metazoa; phylum Chordata; class Aves; order Passeriformes; genus Pachycephala; species Pachycephala philippinensis. Next base: position 995,997 of record VWZT01010910.1, on the reverse strand, counting down.
CAAGGTGGGGTTGTTGCAGGGCAGGGCTCAGCACATTCCTCCATGACAGCTCCCGTGGTATATAAAGAAACTTCTTGTGCTCTGCGCAGTTTCAGAAGCTGTTGCCCATTGCACAGCGCTGCTCAGATGGCAGTGCACACAAGTGTGCTTCTCTGCACAACAGCATTACCCTGTGAGGTGGTGAAAAAGAGCAAGGGTCTGGGAGGAAAGCATTGACCTCGGACACCGGGTGTCAGACACAGGCTCTGGGCTACGCCAGAGGCCTCTCCGCGGCCCAGGTCACAGAGCTGAGCTCCCTCGGCCGTTCCCCGCCCGCTGCCCGGCGGCGGGCAGAGGGGAGAAGGGAGCCCGAGCTCCCGGGGCAAGGACGGTGCCACGGGACCTGGGAGCGGAGTCTCGACAGCGAGACGGGCAGGGCAGCACAGCAGCCCTGTGCTGGGGGGACAGGGGCGTGGCAGGGCAGGGGCAGCTCCCGGCGCCTGCCCTGGCTCGGTGCCCGCGGGGCCGGGCCGGGCCGNGCCCCGGAACCCGGCCCCGCTGCGCCGCCCGCTCCGCCCCGCTGCCCCTCAGCAGCGGCCGCGCCTGGGCCCGGCGCTCCCGGGCAGCTGCGCCCTCGTTAAGATACCTGAATCGGCTCCGTCCACCGGTCTCGGATGGTTCACGCCGGAGGCCAAGGACACCACAGCTGGAGCCGGGCTCTGCTGCGGCTGCCGTCACCCCCCTCAGAAGAACTTTGCCATACCTACAAATTTAATGCATCCTGAGGGCATGAAGAAGGGAATGTATTTTTCTAAAAGTATTTTAACTGCCAGGAAAAAATATGCAGAAGGACCCAGGCCTTCTTCCTTTACATCTCTCCTGCTTTAACAAAAAACTGCCTACATTACAAACCCCATTTTTAAGGATTTATGAGCCATATTATCTGCCCAACCCATTATTCCTTCCCCATTAAGAAAACCATAATTAAGTTACCATTTAGAACAAACTGCGATTGGAAGTCTCCAAAGGGGGCAGCAGCAGACATCACTGGAACGTGCACAATGAGTCGGATGGGCCTAGCCCTGCCTCGGTGCAAGTGCTGCAGTATCACACACACCAAGGCAGGCTTCCTACCACTGCTCTGATCACCTTCATTTTACTTGAAGACTCTTAAAACTCTCATAACATTGTATAGAGTGCTGTCACGTAAGTGCTGTGGAATAGTAATTCTCGACTCAAGTATCCCTAAGGAGTGTTTTACTCTACAAAACAGAATTCAGTTTTAAGGTCCCCACAGCCCAAAGAAACACTTAAAAACCCTTCTGCAATAAATCATTGACTATAATTTAAAAGGAAGCATTTCTGTAATGAGAAGGTGACAGCTTACAAAAGCTATGACGAACGTTGATTGTTGAGCACCTCCAAAGGAGTTAAAAATATTTAGGTGCAAATAAAACTATGTCCTAGCATTCAATTCCGTAACTCCCTTGAACATACATCCTTATAGAAACCCCTACACAAAAATCAAGCTAACAGTCCCTTTAGAATTTGGGGTTTAAGATCTTTACAGATCGAAAAACCATGAATCAGTCTTTATATATCTGCTTCTCTTAAGGTACAAAACTATGAGCCGTGACAGGGTGCTGAGAGCAGAGCACAGCATCTGGTTTATAGGAAGCACCTAGAGTGGTCCAAGCCCTCAGCCTTCTGTGATCACACACTCCTGCAACTAAACAGTGGGGTCTAAAGCATAGCACGGCAAAGTTGAGAGAACGTTCACTGTGAATCAGTACTAAAGGTACTGTCTCCTCCAGTAACAAGAGGAAAAAAACCTTATGTTAGAGTGAAGCTGGACAAATCTAGGAGCTTAATATAACTGTATCCATAACTTTCCCAAGCAAACTGTTGCTGAAGCTATAGGAGGTCCAAGACCAGGGATTTGCAGCACAACAGGCAGACTTCATGGGTCAGATGTAACTCCAGGCCAGGCGGATGAACTCAGGCCATAAAGGAATGATTATGGGCACCTGTGCACCTGGATCAAAGCAGGTCGGGCCAGAGCTGAACTTGCTCATTAGCCTTTTTGTACCGCTGCTGTCCACACAGCTCTGCTGTCAGCTTCAAGTTACACAGTGCGAGGCTCTGTGCCTCACGAGTGCTTCCTACTGGTTGTGCAAACTTCACTTGAGAGGGCATCTAGACCAGGAAGAGATCAAAGTTAACTCCCAGTAAGGGCAGACAGTTATCCACACAGTACAAGACTCCCAAGGACTGGCACTTGCCAATGTGTTTCTGCCTGTCATTTCACAGTATACAGTGACATTCCAGATCAACTCCCAGCAGCACCTGCATTAAACACCTTGGTAACAGGCAGTATTGCCTGCATAAAAAGGCACAGTTGAGGAATGTTTGTGCACAAGGTGCATAAATGACCACCAGTCCTAGGTCTGCATGCATAACTTTGCCCCACAGATACTATCCCATTTAGAAAAATGGCAAAGGTCACTCCATTTCATTAGCTATAATTCAGCCTTCTCAAACCAACAGAAGACAACTAGCACAGTAGGTGTTATTGATATATTTCACTGCAGTTAGCAGCTGAACATTGAAAAGCAAGTGTTAACATCTGCCAGTGAACACTAGAGAAGATTCCTCCCCCAGCAGAACTGACGGAAACGTAGCACTTGAACAACTTTCAAATTTCATAGTGTATCACTGCTGGTGGCTTCTTATTGGGATCTCCTCCTTTCTCCAGATACAGGTCATTGAAGGGATATTGCTTCGGTCCCTACATGGAGATACAAAGAGCGGCAAATTCACCACATTCATCAAATTAAGGGGTAAGAGGAAAATGTTTCATCCCATCCCACCCCCACCAAAATGAAGGCTTGTAATTTATGACCTAAATTTCTACTTAAGTGCTTTGGCTAGAATATTAGAGTGTGAGGAAAGTAAATTCAGAAATAGGGGCTTCCTTGCATAAATTATTTTCTTTAAGAGAAACATCAAGGCAGTCTTGCTTTTAATCTTAATCAACAGTTTATCTCACAGCATGAGGATAATATATTGCAAAAGCTGTTTGTGTATTCAGACGCATTTTTCAAGAGTACATTCCCCAAATGATACAGCTCATGAGACATAACTAAAAGCACAGGGCAAGAGAAGAGTTAAAATATCTCACTTGAGTAGACACACACACACACAGGGAAGGAGAGTACCTAGACCAAAGATGGGATACTGTAAGAAGCATAGTTAAAATTAGTTCCCTTGCAAACAGGGACTGCTCACTATGAAGCAGAATCTGTGAGCTGAGCCAGGCCAGTCAAGAGAGCAACTCAGGCCACAGGACATCCCTTGGCCCATCCACTGCCAGAAGCAGAGTTTTGCATTCACACCCATCACTTATCTTCAGCCAAACCACTCTTATGGCCATTGGCAATAACAAGAAACACAGCTACTTTTCCTCCCTTTACCCTTAGGTTTCACTCACCACAGGCCTGTAGGATGGGTAGATCGCTCCGAGACCAAACATGATCAGCATTGTGCTCAAAAAGATAAAGAAGTGTTTGCTCATGGTGTGCCAGGGAACAACAGTGGGGGATGTATCAGCCCGGTTCCGAATGTACATGTCAAAGTCCCAGTGCATCTAAAGAACAAAGGAAAACAACTGCACATTGACCAACAGTGTTCAAACTGCTTTTCTCAAGGGAAGCAGCACATTAAAGCATTCACAAAACTGCCAGAAGCTGTTTCATCTCCACCTCAAACGTGGAGATAAAGCCACAGAGGAGGTACATGGTTTGCCTACAGTCACAACAAATGGTTGCTTACAGTAAAGCTCAAAAGACTCTACATTTCATCCTATGCTTATACCAGGCAACATGCTTAAATATAGGTTAACAGCATTTTTTATTTGTATGCATAATCATTCCACCTCAGCTTTGCTCCCCAGGACCATTGGAAAGGCATGGTGCAAATTGGAACCCTCATTAATGGAAGCTCAGTCACATGCCCAAACAGAAGTAGTGCTATTTCAAACAAAGAAGCAACTACCTGACACTTGGAAGCTGGTCCCTCAAAATGGATAGAGGACCTGCTGCTATTACTCCAGGACAAGAGCAAGGCTGGTAGCAAGCTAATGCCCTTCCTGATGGAAGCAGTAGGGCATTTAAGCTTCAGCCCTGAAGTATAAATAGGAAAGTCTCAAGCATGTTCTGCCTACAGTCTCCTTTCCACTAATAAATGCAGAGAACTTATTAATTTTCAGCTCAAGTACTGCCTCCAGATTCGCAGCTCCAGCTCCCTCAGAGCCATCTGCTATCAAACCCAGAGCCAGACTGAGCAGAAATCAAAGCTGCCTAAACAGAGGCATCTGCTGACACCTGGAATACACCAGTATATTCCTCTTGGTTCCCAACTGCCAATGCCACATGCAAGGGCTTGTACACAAGCCTTCCTGCAGCAAGCACTACAACAACACAGAATCAACATGGGTTTTTTTCATGTGCTTTTATAGACATTACAACATGCACTTTGCTGTGGTATATGTGGTGAAATGTTCTGACACGGTTTTACTAAGATATATTAAGCACACATACTTACGTGAACTCTCGCTTTTAGTAAAGACATCTCAAGTCAATTACCAAGCTCAGTAACTGCAGTCAGATTGCAGTCATTCACAAAAAGACCATGCACTAAGAGAAGAGCTACTCCTGAAAGGAATTTGAGGAACTTAGATTTTCAAAGTTAACATAGATGATCTATTCACATTTGTCTTAAGGACATATTGCAAACTTCCTTTAGAGAGAACATCCTTATTTGTAGTACCTCAAAAAAGCCCTGGAGTAATAAAGCAACGGTAGCTATTTCCATTGCACTAAAATGACTTTATTCAAACGGTGGCTTCTTTGCTAAACAATTCAGAACCACGCTCTCGTACTGAGTCCGACCAGGGAAATAAAATTACTCCTGCAGGGAAAGTTACGTTTGTAAAGTCTCCCTTCTTGTATGTAATAACTTAACTGTCCTCAGCACTTTCACAGTATTTACCCAGATGGCCATAGCCTAACCTTGCCTTGAACTGACTGTCCCTGCTTGCACAGGCAACATATATCTGCACTGGTGATGAAATTACACAAAGGATTCAACAGAAAGCACTAACAAGATGGGCATGTTAGAACTTAGTAACAGTAGCATTGGTGAGCAACTTGAGAAGTGGTACTAGCATTCCTACCGGCTCTCCCCAGTTTTGCCTCATGTCTGGGTGGTCCCACTGGTACCAGGGGTCTCTCTCATATTGAGACTTATTAGGCAGCATGGGATAGTCACCATACCTATGAGAAACAAACAAAACACCAAACACAAAGAAATCTGTACTAATTTAGATACAATTTGAAGGAGACACTATAAGACAGGCCTATGGAAATAGAACAATTAAACATTACTTTGTTTTTATAGCTTTTATGCATATCTATTTTTGAAATGCATTAAAACAATTAGCACAACAATAATTACCTTGATACCAATCACCATAACAAACGGCATTCCCCAAACTGGCCTTTTTAGGCTATACTAGATGAAAGAAAATGCAAGCTTCACTAAAATATGGACCCCTAGTTATCTCGGTACCTGTCGAAGTATTCCCCAACATTTAAACATCTCCTGAAACATTTATTCTAGAGATGGCTTTCAGTTCATCCCACTTAGCCTTGCACTACAACAGCATATGAAGTCTCTCATATTTCTCTCATGAAGTCTCTCGTGTTTTATTCACACAGGCCTCTAACTCATTCCATTCGTTCCTATTTTAAAACACTGAAGTGCCTTCAAAGCTCTAAGCTCACAGTACAGCAAAGCCAGGCATTCACCAGGGACTGCCAGCCTACAGCACCTCCCCACAAAGCCAGGAGCTGCTGGCCCCGGCCCGCTCCCGGCTGCGGAACAACGGCACCACCCGGCTCACCCGAAGCCGTCGTCGGGGTAGGGCTGATAGTCCTCCACACGCATGTTGTACTTCTTCGCAGCGGCTGCCCGCTCCTCCGGAGTCCGCGGATACGGCCCGGGCATCATGTCCTTGGACATCTCCGAGGCTGCGGGAGAGCAACGCGGCAGGGTGGGCGCGGGCCCCGCCGGCAGCGGCAGCCGCAGCCAGGCCGGGGAGGTCGCGCCGCCCTCTCGCCCCGACC
>VWZT01010910.1:940777-989828 GCA_013397055.1 Pachycephala philippinensis | reverse complement strand
GGGTCAGCGCTGAGGGGCGGCGCGGGGCCGGGGCCTTGCCGGGGCTGTCTCTGCTGCGGGTAGCGATCCCCGCCGGGGCAGGGATTAAGCGGCCGCTGTTATTGTAATACTGACACCAGGTTAATGGACGGAAAAGGCATCGGTGCTCTGTCTGTCATCGTCTGAAGCGGGGCAGTGGGAATTTATGGCAGGTACTGCCTTCCAGGCGCGGGGAGCCTCCTGCGGAGCAGCCGGATCGATGCTCAATCGGATCGATGCCGTGCCCGGCGGCGTTATGCAAATCGCCTTCTTTGTATCACTATCAATATTATTAAAGTCAATACCCAAATGGAATCGTCTTATCTCCATGGAGCCAGGGGAAGGCGGACAGCAGAAATGGCATGTTAATTTAGCAATGTGATTCTTCAAATGTAAGCAATGTATTATTGTAAATAAAATCAATATGAGCATTAAAGGATTTTGCAGTTTACTTCATTATGTAAACTCTGTGGTAGTTGAACTCATTTTCCTTCAGTTATTCACATCAGCCATAATGGGTAATGTCTCTGTAACGATTTACATTATAAACCTTTGCAGCTGAAAAACTATCACAGATGATTTGTCATTAAAGCCATTCTTTCTAATAACAACATTAATTGTAAACCTAATAATTGAATGAAGATAGCGATGAACCACAAAAATATATCTGAGATACAGCATGCCTGAGATGGGGGCTTAGTTGCAGACAAAGAACAGGATCCTTTCACTTATCCCAAAGAAAGGCGTACTGATGTCATTTTAGGGATGGTATCTTAATTCAGCCAACTCCCTTGCAAATGAGTATGCAGTGAAGTTACTGCATTATCTAATAAAGTTATTAACTCAGAGCCCAACCTTCCAGTGCAGATGCTGCTGCCTTTTCCATGGAGCAGCATTTGCTGCCTGTCCCACCTCTGCAGCCCACAGTGCTGTGAGGACAGCACTGGAAGTGGGGACCTTTGGTTCCCATTGACTTGGGCTCGGGCCTCACTACAGGCTTGGATTGTGGTCAGCTTCTTCTTACATCAGCTCTTCACCGCTGGGTATTTATTTTCTGAATTATGTTTGAGTTTTCCACAGCTGTGTTTCAAGTTTTGTAAGCACCCAAATATATTTGCAAATACACTGTAAAATTTTTTGTTAACCTGTACAGCAGAAGTGCTGGAGATTGAAAAGGTGAGAGGGTGTTCATTTTCCTAGAAACGAAGTATGTTAATAAATTTTGGAAGGACAAAGAGAAATTGCATTATCCTCATGAATGCAAAGTTCTGTGCAGGCAGAAGAACAAACCCCAGCTACTGTAAGATGAAAACCACTGAATGCCAGAAACCAAAATTTTCTCCAGAGCTGATTGCCTAATGTAGCATGCATTCTTGGGAAATAGTGATCATCACTCTTGCTGTTTGCAGATTAAAAGCCAAATGTAGACTTTGTCTCACATAATAAACATACAACAGGAAAATAATTCAACAGCTCCAGCTTCAGTCACACAGTTCATGAAATCCTGCTAAAATGATGTAGTCGCCATCACAAGCTGGGTGTTAGTTGCACCAGGCAGTGCTACATATTTTTTTCGTAGCAAGTGTTAATTAAACTTGTTTTCAGGCGCAGAGCTGAACATTTGCTGAACGTGTGAGCAGTACATCTCCGGTAGGCAGACTGAGGCAGCGGGCAGCGCTGTTTCCATCAGGGCAATGGAAATGCCCGAGGGGCAGCGCTTGCGCCCGGCCCGCTGCCGTTCAGGGGAGGGGGCTGCCAGCTGAAGGCAGGCGGGGCGGCACGGAGCCCGGCAAGGAGGCTGCACAGGCGATTCTTTCTGTTATCTGCAGTGGGTCTTCCCCCGCCTGCGCTGCCAGCTCCCAGGGATGTCCCAGACCCTTGGAAAGGGACAGGAGGCGGAGGGGAGCGGAGCCCCCTGCAGCCTCCGCCCGCGCGGGGGCGCTGCCGCCGCCGCCGCTCCCTCCCTCCCTCTCTATGGTCCTCTGCCCTCCGCCTTCGCCCCCCGCTTCCGGCGTTGCCGTGGGTGCGCAGCTTCCGCTTCCGGCTTCCTTGGTCCGGGTTCTCCGGCGGAGGCGACGATGGCGGCGGCCTCGTCCTCCTCCTCCNCTGCTCCTCCTCGGCGGCGGCCGCGGGCTGCCGCGAGGGCCCGGCGGTGGCGTCAGGGCCCGGCTGGAGCGACTCCCAGTTCCGCCGCTACTCCTTCGAGACGCGGCCCATCCCGCGGCTCAGCCACAGCGACCCCCGCGCCGAGGAGCTCATCGAGAACGAGGTGAGTGGGATCCCGGGCGCAGTCACCTCCTCATCCCGGTCTTGTCCCTCCGGGGTACCGCGTGGGCTCCGTTGTAGCTGCTGTCCCGCTCCTCTTTGCTGTAGTGGACATTTTTCTTCGATGCTACAGTGTTGAGTTGTGAAATTTGCAGAAAGCGTTTGTTGTCGTTGGAACGTTGTGTAAAACCATGGGCACGTATTGGTTGTTTTTTAAGTGCGAGCAACCACAGGTGTAAAGGTTCCTTTACAGTGGTGGCTCTTGTATTGGCTCTGTACCAGCTCAGTCTCGCTGTGGTAGGTTTGGTAGTTGGGTTTTTTATGGAAAGTCTGCAGGAAGGGAAGTTGTGCACGCACAGCTTGAGAACACAGCACTGCCATCCTTGGTTAGGTGGGTTACTACTGGTAGATGAGGAGGTAGGCGATGTCCTTTGTCTTCCTTTTGTAGTGGTTCTTGTTTTGCTGTAGAAGAGATGGTCGGTTTTTTGATGGCAGGTTATTTGCAATCCTCTGAGAAAAACGATGAGTTCTGTTTCTGCATTCCGAGGTATCTTTTTGCTGGCGTTTATCCCTTCACAGCTGAGGCTGGAAGTGACCAGCCAGAATCTACTGTGTCTGCTGGCTACGTGGCAGGACCAAGCAGGCCCAGAAGTGTTGCCAGCTGGTGTTTGTCTAACCTCGCCGATAGAGATTGGCTGGGTAGATAATGCAGTCTGTCCCACTGCTACCAGGAGCTTACTGTAACCCCAGGCCACCACTTTCTTTAAACTTCCTATCGTATCTTGCTTGTTTGTCTCCTCAGAACAAGGTATCTGATTGCTTCAAATGCCTTTTCCAGTTCCCCATTTTGAAAGGGAGTTTGTGTGGCTGCAATAATGAATGCGTTCCCTCTTAAGTTCAAGAGGTCCTTGAATCAATAAACTTCCTGTTTCTCTCCAGGAGCCGGTGGTGCTGACAGATACGAATCTGGTTTATCCTGCTCTGAAATGGGACCTGGACTACCTCCAGGAAAACATTGGCAATGGGGACTTCTCAGTGTATAGTGCCAGCACACACAAGTTTTTGTACTACGATGAGAAGAAAATGGCCAATTTTAAGAACTTCAAGCCCAAGTCAAGTAGGGAAGAGATGAAGTTTGCTGAGTTTGTGGACAGACTCAAAGAAATACAGCAAAAAGGGAGTGCCGAGAGGTAAGTGATATATGGAGTGTGGAGCTTTCTCTGTTTCTTCAGGCCTAAGTAGGGGCTAAGTTTCTCTTCAGTAAGTGTTGATGATTAAAGTGTCTTGAACTTTTTAAACTTTTTTTTTGTTTCATTTTAACAGCCCTGCTTTTCCTATCGGGCTTCTGGTTGACAGCAGCCTTGTTACCTGATTAAAAAAGTCGTGCCAAACAAACTGTTCACACTGGCTGCAGGAATTTTTTTTGTTTTTTCCTCCTCTGTGTGAGGCAGGGTTCGTATAGAGAAAGAAATAAGCTTCACTTTCTTTTGGCAGACTGTGGTACTGGTAGAGAAGCTTGTTATCTGATGAAAAGGTACAGGCTGTGGCATTCAGGCTTTCCCACAGAATCCCAAGACAGCTGGAGCTAACTCTCTTTGGGAAATACAAGGCCAGGTTGTGCGCATGCTGCGTACTGGTGGTGATGGCCTGTGCCACTAACAGAGCTGTAGGTTACTGAGAGGAGCTTCAAGTGGACATGGAATATAACTATCAGCAGCTGTCCTTAAACCCTTAGTGTTTTCAGTCAGAGCCCTCTAAAAAGACTTAGAGATGCTTAATTGTGTCTTAATTGGAAGCAACACTGTACCCATGCCCACTTGTCATCGGTGTTGGTTGTTGCTTTCTCAGCTTTGGGTGTGCTTTTTCCAAGAGGGAAGGCAGTCCTTGCTCTTAAAAATGCATTTTCTTCCAGCATTGCAGACAGCAGTCTGTAATACTGTGATTGTTGGTACAGATGCTTGATTCCTCTGATCCTCTATGTCTAAATGTAAACATGGCTTTAAGTAACTTGATACTGAAATGTGCAGGCTCTCCTGAGCCCTCTTTTTCCCTCATGTACTTCTGCTGGAAGAGGTAACTGATACTGCAGGTGAGTTAGAGGGGTGGCATTCATCTAGGGATTAGACATGAACATAATTTGATATTTGATGATGGCCAGTCTGTTTAGAGTTTCCTCCTCCTGCCCTGCAAGAGGGTTTTTTTGCTTAAAATTATCTTTTTCTCTTGTAATTGTTCAAGCTGAACTGATTTCTGTTCTCTTCTGTACTGGGAACGTTTCAGCAGAGTTTGGGGACTTTTTGAAACTGTTTCCTTCCACAGGTATTTAAGGTGTGTAGTGATAGAGCAGAATCTCTAGGAAGTACATCTCTGTTTTGAAATTTTTCTGAAGAGACAGACATATGTCTGTGTTTGTGACAAAGCTTACTACTTGATTTCTGCTTGTCTCTTGGACAATTCAGGCTATATCTACAGCAAACACTGAATGACACAGTTGGAAGGAAGATTGTGGTGGATTTCCTTGGCTTCAACTGGAACTGGATTAACAAGCAGCAAGGGAAACGTGGCTGGGGTCAACTGACTTCTAACTTGCTTCTTATTGGCATGGAAGGTAAATAGCTTCCTCAGATTGGAGGAGAAAGGGAGAAGATTGGGTTAGCAGTTCTGTATTTCAGTTACAGAAGGTCTTTCAAATGGATTTTCCCCTAGTTTCTGTGTGTTCTTTCAGGGAAGGTAGTTTAAAGGTTTGGGTTGGGAGGGGACTGATGTTACAACTTAACTTGGGTTATAAAGAGGAAACAAGGAATAGCCTGTATTTTGCCAGGGATGTACTGTGAATGCCTGAATGTAATGTGCTCGTGGAAAGGCTCTGTGTGGTGCTGGTGGGACTGTGTTTCCAGTAACTGCTGATCGTATCCTGGGGCCTGTTTACTGTTAGCATTCTTCAGGTGCTGTAGGTTTAAAAAACTTGGAGTCTGCAGATGCAAAATGCAGAAGATTTTGCAAGTTCACCAGTGTTAGACTTCTGGGCTTTTCTGAGTATGTCCAATGTCTGCCCAGGAGGAAATCTGATTATTTTGTGAAGGCTTTTTTCTTATTTGAGCTAGTACACTGTGAAGAGGAATTCTCTTTTGATTTTTTTTTTTTTTTTTTTTTAAAGGCTAGAGGACAGTGGGAAACTTGAAGATGGGTAAATTCTAAAAGTATGTGGATAGAATAGAATTCCAAATCCATGTGGAACCTGATTAGAGGCAGGTGCCTTAGAAGACAGAGGTACCACTAGGCTATTGACAAGGAGAACATTCTTTTAGAAAGCAATCTCAATAACTGGGCAAGAAATGTACATGGTTTTGTGAAGTGGGAGTGCCTATAATCAATGTGGTCAACATATCCAATTATAATTGTTCAATTACACAACTTGGATGTTTTTTCCCCCTTTGCAACAAGTCATACTCAACCTACAGTAGTTTGTCTTTGCCACTTGTTTTACTAGCTGAAAGAACTTAATATAAAAACAGTGGACCATCACTTACTTACAGGCCATATAGTCACTAAAATCCTATTATTAGGGTATGCACAAGAACCAAGGAATTGTCTTGAACCAGCATGTGCTAGAAGAAGGAATGTCTTTACAGCAGCCTGTGATTGTATGATCTATTTAATGAAGTTATGGGGTTAACTGTTATCTTAATTCTTGCAAGCCAAGAGAGTAATATCTGAATTGGCAAACAGCCTGAAAACCAGTTGTGAGGGGTACAAAATGCCTCACTGTATTTAAAGTTTCGATTAAATTTAAGATCTAGCGGCAACAGTCAAGCATTGTTAATCAGACTTGAGCGGATGCTATTGGGAGCTCTGGTGACAGAGATTGTTTACTTGTTTTCTTGCAAAACTTGTAGGAGTTTTTTTCAAATCCAACTGTTAAGCTCCTTTTCTCTAGACTAAGAATTTTTGATAGTCCGCTCCACAACTTGTCATTTAAACAAAGTGTTTTATGAAAAAGCTTCCTGTCAACATTCACCATCTGCTGTTCATTGAAACAAGCTGGAAATCCTAGTCCTGTAGAGCATAAGTTGCTGAATATGGATTTAGAATGGAAATTAAGTGGAGTAGCAACTGCTCAATAAAGGCTGACTGATAGAGTGATCAGTTTGTAACATTGCTGTAGTCATTTTCCTTGTTTAGTTTCTGAATATGTGGGAGTGTATTTTCTGCCTTTAGCAAGGAATATAACTTGCTTCTCTCTTTCATACCTGTACATGAGAGTGTCTTGATTATCTTTTCTCTCTGTGTAGGGAATGTGACACCAGCTCATTATGATGAGCAACAGAACTTCTTTGCTCAGATTAAGGGTTACAAGAGGTGTATCCTGTTTCCTCCTGACCAGTTTGAATGCCTTTACCCTTATCCTGTGCACCATCCGTGCGACAGACAGAGCCAGGTGAGAGTAGCAGATCCGTTCTCTGCCTCATGCCAGAAATGGGCATTTGTAAAGACGCTAGGTGGGAGGAAGCTGCGCTGGAGTTAAAACTGCAAAACACTTGCTGAGCTTTTGGAAAACCTCTGTTCAGATCTGTTAAGTGGTGACTGCATTGGTGGACGGTCTGTGGTTTTCTGTTTGTGTCTGGTCTCGACTCGCAAATGCTAGGGCCGTAAAAACCTTCTTACTGATAGCACAACGGGGCTGTAGTTGCTACCCTCTCTGTTCTGTTTCATTGATCACTTGGTCAAACACAGATTTCCTGACAGATAAATTGCAAGACTCCTACCTAAATAATACTTGGAGGGTACTGCAGGACCTCGCAATGAAGTTAAGATACAAATGGGAATGTAAAAGCCATGTAGGGAAGACCAGGATGATTTGACACTGAGAGCCAATAATGAGGACTGTCATTGCAGGAAGTTCTTCTGAGTTTCTTAATGTTTTCTTCTATTAGGTGGACTTTGACAATCCTGACTATGAGAAGTTTCCAAACTTCCAGAATGTGGTTGGCTATGAGACGGTGGTGGGTCCTGGGGACGTGCTGTACATACCTATGTACTGGTAAGAACAATGGCAGGACTGCACCCTGATAAAAAACAGGTTTAGAAGGTGTTCTACTTAGTGTTGGGTTGGCTCTTAGAGTATTTTGTTATGACTTCTCCAGCAACTATGATATTTTCTGTGATATCTTGGGCCAGTATGCTTCTAATTCCTGTCTGTTGGATGGGAATAGTAGTTCTCCCTAACACCACATTAATTGTACATGTACTCACTAATGTGTGAGAAAAGGATCTATATTTAAATAAGGAGAGCTATCCAGAAGTTCTTGAGGTCTTGATGAGGGAGGTATAGGGCAAGGCTTGTCTAATGCTGTTTGAACTCATCATCCAAGATATTTCACTATAAGCTACAGCAATAGTTCCTTTTCTTCTTTTTTGTGTGATTTCCATGCAGGTGGCACCACATTGAGTCTCTCCTGAATGGAGGGATTACCATCACTGTGAACTTCTGGTACAAGGTGAGTATAAGCACCTTCCAGCGCAGCTTGGATAGCTCCATCCCAGAGAATTTTTTCAGGTAGAGATGTATTGGCACACTTTGTCAATAAGAGAACTTCAAGGCACCAAGTCCTTTGCTTCTGGAAGCTACTTTTTCCTCTTTTGAGTTGTGTGTGTGAAGAACTGGGTGACTGGGAGAAGGTGGAGTAAGCTGCCAATACAGGAAGCATGCGAATGAGCTCATTTTGATATTTCAGGGTGCCCCAACCCCGAAGAGAATTGAGTATCCACTAAAGGCTCATCAGAAAGTGGCGATAATGAGGAACATTGAGAAGATGCTGGGAGAAGCCTTAGGAAATCCACAAGAGGTATGGAAAAGAACCATGTGGTCACTACTGTTGAAATCGTTAAGGCATAATGCAAAACTTGAGATGACAGCTACTTGGCTCTGCAGGTGCCACAGTGAGGGTGGGAGAAAGGAGCTCTTTTGCTGTGCATGGTTCTTCCTGCAGTCTTCAGAAAGTCATTTGCTTACAAAAAGGCAAGCTCTTAAAATTAAAATTCTGGAAAGGACCACTACAATGAAGTAGTTGTTCTTGTATGTGGGAAAAAGTGTACTTCGACTTTGGGCACTGCCAGAAAAGTATCATTCCCAAACACTCCTTAGCCTTCTGTGCAGCAATGATATCCATTATTTGTAACAAAAAGGAAACTGTTTTACCTGTTGAATCCAAGTCTCTTAAATAACAGAAATCTCCTCAATTAAGTCATGTGCTTCTTTTTCAACACGTGTCTTGCTCATCTCTGAATTCTTTGCAATCTTAACCAACTAGTACATCAAAAAACCCCTGAGGTACTAAGTCTAAAAAGACTGAGGTACTAAGAGTATGCCTTTGAAGATCTGTTCATCTGAAAGTGGAAATGCGGGTTGAGGATAGAAATGTTTTCATGGTCTGTAATCCTTACCACTGTGTAGAAACTCCTCCTTAGCCTCTCCCCTGAGGTTATTTTACTGCCATAGCATGCTGAACTTCCCTCTGTGATTAGGCAGTGCTGAGATGTGGGAGTAGTCTTGACTGAAAAAAAACCTTAGCAAAATCATCATTCCTAGCCCCCTTCTTACTGACCCAAAGGACCAGAGGGGATTCAGTAAGTGAGAATGTTCCTTCTCTGCTCTGGAAAAAGCAACTTCTGATGGCTATTGACTCCCTTTAATAGCATCTACTTAGAAATCATGAATGTTGGTGGGAAGTGAAAATGTTTCAAGCGTGTTTCCACCCCGGATGGAATGTTTTGGTGTCACTTGAAGTTGGGTGTTGACAGAGAACCCTGCAATTTTGATAGGGTATTTTAAGAATGTGTTTGTGCGTGCCCCAGTGTTTTATCACTACTTTGAAAGTGATCAGGTGTATCTTGGGCTCTGTGATGTAGAGGGAGCAGGCTCTGCACTGCCATTTCTGTGTAACTGTCCTGGCTAATGACCTGTTTTTGCTTTGAACAGGTGGGTCCCTTGTTGAATATGATGATTAAGGGCCGGTATGACTAATGCCTGGTGCCCGTGGCTGATGTTGGAGCTGCTTTGTTCACAAGCAATGGAAGATACTGAGCGCTAGTATTGCACGCAGCACTTAACAGACTGATGGGTTTCCTGGCCTATCCCGGCCCCACTACAATAAAGGGGCTACTGGAACTGCAAAACCATTAGTACCCTATTCATCCTCCACTCTCATCTAACTGAACCTCCCAAGAAAGAGTCTGCACTTATTGGAAGCTGGATTCATGCTCACTAACTTGTTTATTTTCTTCCCTCTGCCCTGTTTGCCACAACAAGGAGCATGGCTTCTGGCACTCGGATGTGTTACTTCAGGATTTTCAGGCATATGAAGAAGAGTTTGGAGGATAACCAGGAGCAATATTGTTTCCTCAGCCTCATGGGGCTTGGACCTCCTGGCTGGGTTTGTGTGTTGGTGCCTGCAGTGGATATAAGGTGGGAAATGTTAGGTTTCACAGTCCTCTGTTGTTAGAGGATCTGTCCCTGCTCAACTCTGGCACCTTTTTGTGTTAATGGAAATGAACATGTGAGAGGGCCTGTGTGTGTTGAACAACTGGACAAATGATTCAGTTACTTCAACCTAAGACACCTATACTTTGGACGTAGTACAGGGTGGAGATCAGAATGAATTTATCTAGTGTGTGAGCACCAAATCCTATGCTCTCCAAATAACATCTGTCTTGTGAGTCTAGATAAATCTCCTTTCTGACAGCTTTTTCTGGGGAGTGAAGGCTTCTCTCCTGCTCTTCTGAAGCTGCAGTATGGTTAAAAGGGGATGTAGCATTATGAAGGGAGATGCATAAATGCCAGGGCACTCTCCAAGTCTTGAATGATTAAGTCACATTTTTAAATTAAATTTCCAATGGATGTTGAGCTCAACTGTCAAAACACAGTGTCAGATAGGTACAGAGCCTCACTTCTCCCCACAGGGGTGCTGGCTCCTCAGACTAACACAGGAAAGTGCCCTTTTTACTGAAACTGCAAGAACTCAAGTGTGTGTGGCTGCGCACAGGTGCGCATGTTTGTGTGATTTTGTGTGGCTCCTGTCCATCAGTTAAATCCATGCCAGTGTGTGGTTCTCTTCCTTGTACAGTTACGTGAAAGAGTTCAGGGCTTTTTGTTTAAATGTGATTAAGTTTATCTTGATCCTTTTTGTGTTCCGGGACTTGACATGGCAGACTGGGAAGTGACAAGACCAGAGCACAGGAACCAGATAAGCCTCTGTTTGAGTCCTCAGTAATCACTCTGAAAAATAATTTTGCTTTCCTCCTTCTCTTCCATGCAGAAGCCTTAGGCTTATGTGGAAGCTGGCTTTTTATTCCTTGAGGTGTGCTGCACTGCTGTCCCAGGTTTGGGGGGTGGTGCAAAGGTCTTGTATTTTTGATGCGGTTATAATGGGTCCTGAGAGCTAGAGGTGGGAGAAGCTGTTTCATAGCCCATGTATCTCATCCCAGAAAGTGGAGAATTTGTTTTGTTGAGACTTCCCAGTGTTTTCCCTGCTGTGCTGGGCTTGTTCTGAAATGGGTTCTGATGAAAGTGTAACATGCTGATTGAGAAGTGCTCCATCTTTGACCTCAGATCCCATCTTTTGCTGGGACAGCTCATGCACCACTTGCAGTGGGCTTGTCTTTCACAAAGGTGAAAGGCTTCTCAAACAGGAGGTCCTGAGGCAAGTTTTCTGGCTGCTTTACTGGTCAGAATAAATGAAGTGTAATTGGCAGCTACAGGGTCCTTGTTCAAGAAGTATGTGTCACTGAGTAGTCTGATTGCCATGTTGCAGACCCTCCAGAGCTGTGCTTAGATCCAGACGAAAGTCACTCAGCTGGATGCTTATCAATGCTCAGCCTTTGGACAACTGGGGAAGAAGGCTAAGCACCTGACTGGCCAAAAGCAAGGCCTTCCCAGCAATCTTGGGCACATGCCCTTTGTTGAAAGATGCTCAAATTAAATCCCATTTCTTTGCTACTTATTCAGCACATGGTAGTCCTCAGTACTGCTTGTTAGACACCATCAACTCTTGAAGCTCAGGGTGGGAGTTCATATCCCATGTGGAGAGAGAATGGTACTTACAGAACTTTTAGGATCCTTTTTTTTTCTTTTATTTGCCAAAGGTCTAACTTTTAAAGTGTCTGAACAGGTTTTGCTGCACTTGACTTTGTGAAAGCTCATTTACAATGCACTGATGGACTGACTCCCTCCCCCTTCCCTTTTCACCTTGTGCTTTCAATGCCCCTTGCCATGGTATTGGGAAGCTGTGTGTTCTCTGCTAGGGGTGTGTGTGCAGGGGGTGGGGTGTGACAAACACATGGTACCTTCTGAAGTGTAGTTCTTAAATACAACCAATGTTGAACAACAGAGTGCTGTGGCTTTTATTTTGTGCGTGGCTGTGTAGAAGAGCTCCATGAGGACGTGTGTATGAAGCTACCTTTCAGCATTTCTAACAACTCCACTTGTGTTCCTCGCTGGTGAAAGCTGTTGGTCTCCAGAACTGCCTTCAAAACAGCAATACCAATTGCATTATCGTGTGTCTTCACAACTTTCTCCATACTACTTCATGAGCCTGAAACGAAAGCTGATGGCAAGGGAAAAATTCGTCTCCCTGCTGACCTGAATGGTGTCATCATACTCTGGTCACTGACTGGGTGATGGAGCAAACTATACAACCAGGCCTAATGAACTCATTTCAGTGTCAAGGGGATTTTTGGGGGAAGCTTCCTGTGTGCACCTGTGCTGTATGTTAGCAGCCTTGGGAGATGGAGTCCTCTCTACCTGGTAGACACAAGTTATTTCATGGTAATATTAACTCTACAGCAACCTTGGAATTCCCGTCGGGGAAATGTTGACTAATTCTGAACAAATATCAAAGATGTAGTAAAATAGGGAAGAGTTGAGTAGTAGGTGAAGAATGTTGGAGTGGTGGGAGAGAGATAGATGTCTCAGCCTGGGCTACCCCAAATGGCATTTTCTCCTCAGACCCTTGGGGGACAGGGTGAATATGAAGGGAGTATGAAAGCCAAGTGCAAAAAGTCTGACTGTGGGTGCTCACCCTTCCGAGGTGTGCCTGTTGGCATCATCATCTGAACACCCTTGTTTCTGTTCCACTGAACTTTGTGATCTGCTGTGTCTGATCCTGTAGTCTTTCTGCTCTGCACTTGCCTCTTGGGTAACATACAGCTGGCATCACAAAGCTCAGAAATGTTTCAGGTTGTGCAAAAAGCAGAGGAAACTGAGGGATGAGAACTGTGTCATTTGAAAACTAGATCAGAGTCCAAGATTTTTCACTTGTACTTTTAGTCTTTCTTGTTTTCTTTTATCAACTTAGGTCCCTTAATACCGTTCTTCTTTTTTTTTTTTTTCCCTCCTCATTTCCCTTTTCCTTAAGAAGTGGGATTCTTCTAAGGAGAAGTCTTAATCTTTGTAAATCACGGCTGCAGGATCTTTCCTGTGTAAAGAGAAGCTCATGGGTTTTTGAACTGACGCACTTGTTCACCCCCTTGTTGATCAGGGTCATGCTCAGCTTAGGGAAATTTGGAGTGATAAATCAGGTGAAGCCAAGAGGTGAGGATCAGGCCAGGGTTGAGGAGGTATCAGACACAGCTGCAGTGGAGGAGAGAGAGAGAGGGGCAGGCCTGGGCTGAGACCTCTTTTGTTTGCAATGGTTCTTGTCAATGACCAAGCCGACCCTGAACACAGCCAACTGTGCTTTAAAGCCCTAGGATGGGGGTAGTGCACTCAGGGTCTCAGCAATCTCCTGGCTGGCCTTTGTTGATGTATGGTCTCAGCCGTGGAAGCAGAGCAGCAAGTGCAGCAGAGGTACTGCCTTTGCTCGTGTGTTTTTACACTTAGAGAAATGCATTTCTGCCACCTGTGTGTGAGGAGCTTCCTTGCACTCTTGCTTATGGTCTTCATCTTCTGTTCCTGTTTCGGAAGAGAAAGGATCTCTCCCATCAATGTCCTTGGAAGCCCTGTAGCCACCATCTTCCCTGGGCACTTCTCTGCATTGGTGCTGCCTAGAAGGAAAGGGAAAGATGCTGTTACTGTGACAAACACATGCAAAGTAAGTTCTAATTACTGCCTTGAAAAGTCAAATATTTGTTGCAAGCAGAGGACTAATTGTGGGGGGAGGGAGCGGAAGTCGAGGCTCTTGGAGTGTAAGTGGAACAGATGCCCGGACGCCTTGGGGAAACGCAGCTTTCCTCTACAAATCAGAGCTTTAAATTACAAGGCTTTTACCAACGAGAACAGTTGTGGGAAGTCGTCTGCTCTCATTTGCGTAATGGCTTCTGTCACTGGTGATTAGACACAGGATGAAGGAAAAGAAATTTGACAATTAGGAATGAGCGATCATTAATCAGAATCTTTGTTAGAAGGAGGGAAGGGGGGGAGAATATCCCACAAACAATGGAGGCAGCCACTAGAGCCACAGTGAAGTCCACAAGATGCATAACTAAGTGTTCCTGTTGCTCCACAGAGCCCTCTCTGCCTGGGTACAGAGCAGCAAAAGGGGCTGTGGCTGGGTTGGAAAGCTTGGGGAGGACGGCAGCGCAGCAAAATCCTTCCAGTCCTGTTCAGTGATTCTCAGATACCTACTTAGTAAGGGAGAGAGCATATCTGGGAGAGCAGTCCTTCCCTCACTGACACCTTGCGCTTCCATCTCAGTGCCTGGCCACAAACTGACAGCAAAAACCACAGAAACGACATCTTAAATTTTCTGTCTCCTTTCTCCACATCTTGCATGCAGTTTCTGGTGTGGAATAGAGCAGGCAGGGGCCTTGACTGGCATGCAGAAACCTTAAGGATGGGCAACATGAAAGTAGTTTCAGGCTCTTTTCCTGATAATGTCATTTTCTACAAGAGCAAGGAGGAACCTGATGGACTGCATGACAGGTAAAGAAAAGCAGGCAGTGGTGACTTCTCTGTCACCATTTGCTGTCTTACCTCATCATCCAGAGATGCACAATCCAGTATATGCATTTGTTTGGGTTTTGTGGGCTTTGATCAAATTATCAGTACATATGAAATCTATGTTACCTGTTTTTCCTACAGCTGTCATTCATGGTCTTGTCAGGCTAAACAATATTTTGGTATAGTTTGTGTGAAGAGGCATTGCCTCTGATTAAATCAACAGCTCTAGCTTGGGAGAGGGCATGTCAGACCGTTTGTGGGGCATACAATGTTGGTTGGTTCATCTGAAGACTTAAGCTTACTGGATCCATTGATTTCAGTGGCAATTCCTGTCTTTGCAAGGCTGGGTCATTTACTTGAGGTGAAGGTCTCCATCAGGGTGATTATTCTTTCTGTGACTGGAAATCAAAGCAGATACAAAGGGGAGAGGTGAAGCCATGTTGCCTCATTCCCAGCTGGCTCTGAGCTCAGATAAATGTCAGCAGCTTGGATTTCCAGCTTCTTCCCATGGCTGGTGTTCAGCACAGGAACTCAAATGAAAGAGAAAACAGTGGCTCTCAGGACAGGATCTAAAAGGGCTTTTCATCCACAGCTCATCATGACAGAAGTTAGGAGAATCACTGGTCACATTGCTTAGGATGGGGAGATATGTCAAGTAGTGGCTTCTATCCCCTCTTGAACACAAGAGGTGGGCTGTTTCATTCACAGCAACATTTTAAATGTGTGTTTACATTTAGAGGCGTGCACCTCATGCTCTTTGTAGAGGGGAAGGTAGGTTGTGGTGTAGTGGGGTCAGAATTCACTTCACAGACTTGCAGCAAACCCTGAGCAATCCCAGACTTTGACATGGCAGGGCATTGCCCTTGCTGTAGGAAATGTCACTGTACTGGATGGCAGGAACACAAGTGTGACTTTCATCTCAGTGTCAGCTGTGGTTTTTTTTTTTTTCCTGAATAGTCAGGATTTGCCATTGAATGCTTTGATGGGGAGGATCTTTGGATGTGACTTAACCTCTTGGGAAGCCAGGAAGGGAGGCAAGTGTATAGTCTCCTGGGTGAAGGTAATCTGTGTTACGAGATCTGCTGCATGCTCTGTGCTCCCTGAGCTGCTTAAGCACTGCTGGCCTCATGCAGTGAACTGTGTGAGGGCTCGAGCTGAGCTGAAAGCAGCTAAAGGGGTGAGGTCAAATAATTTGCTTCTATAAAAGGACAGTCCTTGTGCCCACAGAGAGGGCACAAGGGGTTATAATAGCATCCAAAGGGGGTAGTTTCTGTGGAAGAGATTAGTACCACAGGCAATGGGCTGATGCTGCTGCAAGTTCCCCTGCCGGGACCTCTGACATTCAGAAGCTGCTCCTAACCATCTGTGTTTCATTGGGTTAAAATCCTTCTGGCAGCAAAGAATTACTGCTGCGGGTGGGTATTTGGGTCAAATGCCAGCCACTACAGGCTGTGGAGCTGGAAGCAAGGCCTTTGCTTGGCATTTGAGGTAATAAGGTCCTGGTCTGTCAGTTCAAGGGAACTGCAGAGATTTGTAGAACTGAGGTGTCACAGGGCCATGTTACTTGGGCTGTCAGGTCTGACACTGCTCTGGTGGAGCAGACCTTAGTGCTCTTTGAGCCTATGTTTGGGAGTGGTGCACACCTGAGGAAGGAATCTCCAAGTGGAATTGGGGGCTGTGAAGGACCCATTCATCTGCCACCAGTTCACTTCAAGCACAGCCTGGGGCCTCTTGCTTCCAATTCCTCCCCAACACAGAGGCAATCCTGTGTCTCCTGCTTTTGCTGTTTGTTTATAGCTCTCCCCATCCCATCTGTCTTTCTCTTCTCCTTCCTCCCCTTCCTTTTCCCTCCCTCTCCCTCCTCCCCCTCATTCCCTGTAAGCGATTAATCATTTTGACAGGCTCAGCGATGGCCTTTATTTCCTTGAGGCAGCCAAGAAATGTCTGTGAGCACCTTCTCTGACACCCCTCGTGTTCCCTCGCCAATCAGATCAGCCACTTCGCTTGGAGTGACACCATCAGAAATGTGGGGAGGGGAGCAGGGGGGAAACTCCAGCAGAGTCAGCTGGGAAATGGGCAGTGGGGCAGCATCCAGTTGGGGTGCCATGTGGGCCCCCATTAGCTGTGATGAATATGTCATTTCACTGTAGCTCGAATGTGTCATACTTTGCTCCCTTCTTCTCCTGAGGCTCCCCTTCAAATCTTGGTTTCAGTGCAAAGGCAGTTGAGAAGAAATCGGGCTTCTCAGGAAAATATCAGCCTCTGACAGAGTGGCTAGAGGGAAGTGCTGTCAGAGGAGAAAGAAGAGCAGGCTGAGATCATCAAGGGAAAAAGAATGGGGATGATTTTGCAGATGAATGTGGAAGTCTTCCTGGGAAACTCCCTTTTGTCATGTGCAGGAAGGAAGTTGCTTCTGAGTCTCTGTCATGAATCACCTGGACTTGTCACATTGTCATGAGGATGCCTTCCATTCACCTGCAGCCTGAGAAGCTCTCGGGCCACAGTACCCGCTCTTGCAAATTCCCTGTTACCTAACTAGAATGAAAATGGGGTACATGGCATGATGTTCCCAAAAGGATTTTATCATCTGCTGCAATCAAGCTTTACAGTACCCACTGTCCCCTCAGCACGGAACCAAGGAATGCTGTACATACAGAATTATTATTTTCCTTCTTAAGCATGGAAGCTGGTATCCTCCACAGTGGGAATGAGAGGTAATAATAACCATTCTGCTTAGGGGCTCTGGGGATGTCTAGGGACCCTTTGTGCAGGGCAATGGATTGTAACTAACATTTACAGAGAAGAGATTGTGAAGAAGAGAAAGAAGTTGTAGCTCGTGCACTAGAAGTCAGATGGAATGTGAGGTAAAGATCTTGGACAAAGTGGTCAAGTATCATAAGGCAAGATACTGAATACAGTGACTCAAGGGGTCCTCTCTAGTCTTGTGTATTAAACAAGTAAATAAGCCCTGAGCTGAGCCTAGAAGAGAGTTAGTAGGCTCATGCCAGATAAAAGGCCTGAGACTGTTGATGAGACTGTTCCAGCATGAGACTATTCCAACTCTTTATTAGACCAAGGAGCGTGATGGATCGAATGAGCCGTGCTTTGAAGTCACCACATCTTGCTATGGGATGGAGGCAGCAACGCAGGGCCAACCCCCAAAGCTCAGCACAGTTTCTCCTCTGTGAGAAGCAGCCAGGCAGGCAATAGCTCCCAACTGAGTCTAGGAAGCTCACACCCTCTTACTGTTTGGCATGTGAGCTTGAGTTCTTGCCCTACATGAAAGGCATGAGAGTTTTAGCAGCAGACTGAATGGGTTCAGTGAAGCAGCCAAGGAAAAAAGCACAATCTCACTCCTACATCTCGCTGTTGTTTGTTTTCTCCTCAAAAAGGTTGCCTTTCAGGCACAGACATAAAAACTGATACAGCCTGATTCCCAAGGGAGGGCAATGAACTCATCTGGAATAAACACCTTTGCCCCTTGAGGGCTGACTGCATCAGATGTCTGGAAGGTAGGAAGTCTCAAACAAAAGAGGAGTTAACAGGCACTTTCCAGCAGGCAGTGTGTGCTCCCTCTGACAGACATGCTGCCCCATGTCTTGGGAGTGGCCTCTGCCAAGGTCACTGCTGGGTTTCTCCCAACCAGCATTTCTCTCAAGTAAATATTGATTTTGTGCTGGTGGTGCTAATCAGTGTTGTTGAAAGAGAGGCTGTAAATGCTTGGCAGAACAGTGGTGGCCCTTCTTGGCAGCTAGGCTCACTCATCTGCCTTGTTTTCTGCAGGCTTGTGCTCATGGGTCCGGCACGAGGAACACTGGCTTTGGGCTGCCTGACTGGTGACCACTAACAGCTTTAGTGCCTCTTCTCCAGTGTAGTTATGTTTGCTCCCATGAGTTTGATCAAGGAGGGAAGATGTTCATTAGCAGCAGCAAATGGCCTGTCCCTGGACAGTTTACATCCAGCAAAAGGTAGTAACATTTCTTTCTTGGCTATAACACAAGAAACAAACATACCAGAGGTCAAACAGTTTATCTCAGTTTTCAGAGAGAATGTATGAAATTAAGTCCAACCAATGCACTTAATGCTGGCTATCCTAAAAGCCTGTTTAAAATCATCAACAGACATAGTGAAATCTAGGTCTTTAAGGGTCCCTGCCTGTTATGTGCACTTAAGGCTTTGAATCATGTAGCACTGCAGTGACAAAGTTTGTGTCTTTGCCCTCCCAAGTCATGAGCAGCTAGCCAAACTCAATGCTGTCTGCTTTCCTTTTCTCTTTACAAGGCCAAATCATGGAAAGAAGAACCTGGAGGTGAGCAGCAGTGGCTTCTCACCATTGGTTTCTTCTGTTAAATTCAATTTTGCTTGCCCAGAAAGGTTGTGGTGTCTTTACCTTTAGAAATATTAACTTGACTGGCCAAGGACTCAAGCAACATGATGTAATTTTATTACTTGAAGCAGGAGTTTGAACTAGATGATCTCTTGAGGCCTCTTCCAACCTAAGTTATTCTATGTTCCTATGGGTTTGCCCAAGAGAACTCATCAGCTGAAGTGCTGTATTTCATGAAGTGGTTATAGAGCCCAGATAACCCAGGATGTAAGGGAAGCATCAGGTTATTCTATCTCTCTATGTAGAATCCTTTGTGGCAGGATGTTGTAGGCTACTTTCTTTGGTCTCCAGGGTTATGAAGAGCTTCCTCACCAAACTAGCCCTATGTCTGTCAGCAGAGCCGGTCAGCAGTGCAAGGCTTAGGTGGATGGTAATGGATTGAGAGCTCTTGATCATTACATGGCAGATGTTTGTCACTTGCCCACAGTGAGTGTTCACATCAGGCAGTGGAGACGGTGGGACGTTGCAGGGCAAGGGCTGTAGAAGCAAAAGCAGCATTGCCACATCAGCGCAGTGCTGAGGCTTGGCTCACTGCTGCAGCTCAGCTGGCATTCTCTGCTCTGTGCTGTGCTGAACTGGTGAAAAGAACGAGCTCACATGGGGATGCCAACGTTGCTGTGTAGATCATGTTGCCTCTTCTCTCCTGGAACCGTGACCTGGTTGCACCAGCACCGTTGTGGCCCTGAGCCAGCTAGAGTTGAGGGAACCCCTGTCCCCAGGCAGGGGCTGACCTTCTGGCCAGGATGCTTTGTGCTATTTGAGGTGACAAGGTGACTTGCCTAGTTGCAAATGGGACAGTGTAGCCATCGGGAGCTGAAATCCCCCACAAGGGACAAGCTGGACTATGTCCAGTTAGTTGAAGACTGAATGAGAACTTGCCTCCACTTTTCAGGGTTCAGGATCTAATTTCAGAACTTGTCTGTGCTGCATGCTGTGCTGTTGCTGTCCCAATGGATTTTTTCAGGTTCAGGTGCTAAGCATTGTTATAGCAGTCTGGGTCATCCCCCTGTCTCCTGGAAAATCTGAGATATCCTTGGTTATTGGCAAGCATGTCCATGTTGTGTAGGTGTTCCAGACTTACAAGCAGCACCTGGTGCTTAATGGGAAAGCTCGAACATGAAGTTAACTTTGCACATTCTGTTAGGTGACTGAGGTGTTTGTGCCCTTGGAGACTTCAGAATTGGAGGCTGGGTGAGTTGGTTTTAAGAATCTCACATTTTGCAGTGCCCATCCAGTGGAGACATTTGTGTCTGAGCTCTGTCTGTCTGGGCTGCTCTGAACATTATGGATGTGTTGCTGCTGTCTTTGCGGAGTGGATGAAAGTGTTTGTGGTAAAATGTAATCAAGTGGAAAATTGCAGTGCATATAAACACATATGGCACTCAATGACTGGGCATTAGGCACAGTGACTGCAGGCAAAAAAAAAATTATCTGTAAACGTTTCGCAGCAAGTTTCAAAATCTTAAAGAACAATAAGATATTAGCAATTTAATGGGGTGATTCAGCGAGGCAGCGATCCTTAGGTTGGGAGAACAAGGATGCATGCAGCTGCAGTGACGGGAGTGGCTGGGATTACTCAGCCAAGCTCAACAAGCCCTGTCTCCCAGCACAAGACAGCTGCCAAAGGTTTCCTCCACATGGCAATGTGGCTGTGCTTGGAGAGGAGAGAGCCAGGAGGTGGCCCATGAACCTTACCAGTGCCACCTTCCAGCCTCCTCCAAGAGCCTGCTGTTTACAGCAGCATTTGGAAGAGGTTGTGTGTGGTCAATGAGGCAGAACTGATGGGCGAGGTGGATCAGGCCTGGCTCAGGTTGGGAGCTGTGGAGGCACTGCAGGTCAGTGGCTGCCTCGGCCTCCCAGAAAGCGAGAGCCGGGTCTCGTTCATCTCCTGTGCCTTCGGGCTCCATCTGCTTATGCTGCCCAGGATAGCACCTTTCCAGCTACTGCAGAACACACAGCAGTCAAATCCTTCCTCAGGGCAACTATTTTGCACCTTGCCAAGGAGCTCTGTCATCTACTGGAACTGCACTTGGATCTTTCACATCTAAAACCATGGGACTCACTGCCTGACCAAGGTGTGTGTCCAAACCTCTCACTTTGATCCCGTCACTTACTGGGAACATGCCAGCATGTGAAAGCGATATTTTCCTGAGTGACAGAAGTAGCAGAAATGTGTTTTTCTTCTCTTGCTGTGCTGACTCCCCTTCTTCTGACAGGAANGGGTGGGGGTGGGAAGCACCTTGCCAGTGTCACCTGGCTGTACCTTTCCCAAAGGACACAGAAAAGTAGCTTGAATGCTAGGAGGAATATAGCTTTGGTGGCTTTACTGACTGCCCTGAGGT
The DNA here is from genome assembly GCA_013397055.1 of Pachycephala philippinensis. Taxonomy (NCBI): domain Eukaryota; kingdom Metazoa; phylum Chordata; class Aves; order Passeriformes; genus Pachycephala; species Pachycephala philippinensis. Next base: position 968,881 of record VWZT01010910.1, on the reverse strand, counting down.
CCTAGATCTGGGAGACAAAACTGCACAGCAGTTAATGGGGGAACAGATTCTGAAGGAGTAAAGAGGGCACCAAATGGGGAAGCCAAGGATATCGGCAGTTTGGCTCAGCAAAGCCTGGCTGATTCCAATCCTCTCTGGGGAGAAATCTTCTCAAACTAACCTATGAGTAAGATCTGCCCAAGTGAAATAAAAATAAACAAAATCAGTGTTTCTGGGACATAAGTGGCTGCTTTCCAGGAACTCAAGGAACACAGTGGGGCCCTAAGCTGATGCAAGTGGAGCAGTAGGTTCTCTTCAGCTCTCTGCACAGGATCTTTAATTTTCATACTGGTTCATACACAACCAAGGGAACATGCCTTTTCTTGTATTTGATCCTGGAAATGGAGACCCAAGTACCTGGATCATTAACGAAGTGTAACTTTGATGAGATTACAGGCAGGCATGTGATGGTGTCCTTGGCTTCATCTAGCAGACTGCCTAGGGCTGGACTTTGGTAAGACAACATACCTGCCTCACTTGCAGATTCAACTCTGAATAAAACTGGTGAAAATAATGGTGGGAGAAGCTTTTAATGAATTGTTATTTTAAAAAGTTTATTTTCTGTATATGTTTTATCCATTTAAGAAATTCTTGCTTTTAATCTTATCTCTTTAAAGGTGGTATATTAGAAAGAAAGCTTGTATTTCTTGCCTTGTGTCACCTGCTGGTTTAGGCACTCACAATGTTTACATCTATAAGCATTCTTGCTCTTTCTAATACATAAGTACCATAGGGAAGTCGTTGTCCAACTAGGAAATCAATATGACGAGGCATGTCTAACACTACTGAGAACAGATGCATTTACCTACAGACTTCCCCTGGCTTTATAACAATCAGATGAAGTCAGCCCTCCAACGATTGTCCAGAAAACTCCCCAAGCTCTCTGCTGTGGTCAATTTTGAGTGTGAAGTTCTTCTCAAGACTTGTCCCTTTTAAAGACCTCTGCATTTGCTTGAACTAGCTCCCTGCCTGTTCTACTCTCTGCTTTACTACCTATGGACTGTAGCTTGTTGTCAGCTTCCTCTTTTCTCTGGGTATTTCCATGCTCCTGCAGCACTAAACCCAGCAGGTTTGAGTCTCCTCCCTCAGACAGAAGAAGGGGTTACTCATCCCTGTCCTTTGCCTGTTTGATGTCATTGGTCTGCACATAGATCTGGAGGCAGAGGTCTCCTAGACCACGTACTTGTGGTGTTGAGAGCAACCAAGTCTTTACCCGCCTACCTCAGCTTTCTGCTGCAAACACCAATTCTTACCACCTGCCAGCTGAGAGAGAGGATCATGTCTGCTGGGGTTTGGGTGGAGATGTAAAGCCTGATTTCCACGGGGAAGTGCAGGACTAAAGAACAGTAAGGCTTTCTGGGTACGGCTATCATCAGTCCCTGCTACTCTCTGCCCTCTTCTCCATCCATCCATAGTCCTCTTGTGAGCCTTGCATGCATGGTGCTAGATGAAAACTCATCCTCAGGACCTGTGGACTACTCAAAGCTCCCCACTGTGATTTGTGTTTGCTTCAAGTTCCCTGGATTTCAGATGCATCAGAGGTAATTTCATTCATCCTGCCCTAGAGCTGAGGTCAGATCAGGCACGAAGCCTCTGGGTGAAGGGAACAGAGCTGTGGTCCAGGGTTGAGGGGATTCAATTGCAGATGGAAGTAAATGTGTGATGGCTGGATTTTCTTGGAAGTATTCATTATGGTGAGTTTGCCTGAGGCATGCCTTGGCCTAGATAGAAGTCTCTGGCATCGGAGGGGGCTTCTGTGTGAGGTCTCAGTCATGGAATTGCCCTTCAGCATGAGCAAATGAACTGCAGGCTGAGGCAGGACCCTGAATTTGTGAGCTTATATGTACCAGTTTCCCCAGGGAATTGCTAGGAAAATGTGGGCTTAGCTGGGAGAGCCTTTGCTGAGCTGCTTACAAGCGTGAGGCGCTTCTGAGGAAGACTAAGAGAGGGAGGGCTTTATGGTTCCCAGTGGACAACTGGTATCTGCCCCTGGCCCTGAAGGTCCTACCTGCACTGGCAGCTGCTTCTGTGCCCAGGGATTACAGTACAGTTGTTGTCACCCTGGTGAAGGTCCTCTGAAGGATGACACATGGATCTGCCTTCTGTCTTCTGACCAGAGAAGGGGAGAAAGTCCATGAGCAATTGTGTGAGGCACTTTGTAATTAGCTGCTGAACCAGAAGACTGCTCTCTTTGAGAAGGTACAGTCACTTCCACTGCTCCTGTGACTCAAACACTTCTCTGAGACAGGCAACTGATGGTGGCGCCCTTTACGCAGGTCAAGAACAGAAAAATGCTCTTCTTGCTTGCTGTGGCAGGTGGTTTGATGCTCAATAGGCAAACTAGAGATGGTAGGGTTGATAGAGTGCATGTGCTGGCTATTGCTGTGACAGATTATGAAACCATCTGAGTCACTTGTCCCATTGTCCCCACCCACATGGAGGCTATGGTACTTGAGGCAGGTCTGCCTGTCACACCTGAAAGAGCTCTGCAGCTCAAGCACAGCCAGGGAGAGATTTTAAGTCAAAAAGCAGCTGTTCAGTCACTTGGTGTAAGCTTGTGGGTAACTGAGGGAATTCTCCTTGTTTCTTTTGTCTAAACCCCTCCTTCCCAAAGGGCCTCCTGTCAGGGTTTGAAGGCACTGGGACAGAAAATCTACTGCTGCTCTGAAGAATTTGCTCCAGAGGTGAAAGGCTCCCATCACTTCATATAAAACCCATCACTGAATCCCATTTTTGACTGAAATTTGTCTGGGTTTACTGTAGGTTCTTTTCTTTCTCTGTCAGCATCTGAAACTTGTATGGAAAGGGTCACACTCCCCTGGCCCCCAATACTCAAGCTGCCTTTGACCTCTGGGTGCTGCTCCAGCTGCTGTGCTGATTTTTGGTTTATTTGGGCTGCAGCTGCCCTTGCTGAACAGCAGCCAGACCTTGCTGGTTGGCCTGGCCCATCTTGCAGGAGGATTTGCCATCAGGCTGGCTGCTGCCTTTTCTGTACCTGCATTGTCTGGTGCTGTGATGACAACCTGCCTTTCCCAAAGTGACTCTCCAGGTCTGCAGGGGAGGACTCTGCTCCTCAGGAGCAGCTGTGACGAGCTCTCTCTTGGTGCAGTGGCTGAGGCATTGCTGTCACCTCTGGCACTTGCTGTACAGCTGTCAGACTCTCTTGCTCCTTCCCCAGCAGGACAGAGCTGATGCTGATGCCTGCTGATTCTGGGATTGCCTCCTGCATCCAAGAGACTGGATTACTGTTGCTGGTTTATTATGGAAAGGCTCTGTCAAATACTGGTCTTGCACCCACGGCACAACCAGACAATCACTGCCCAGTTGTTTCCAGGCACTGGACAAAGTGTATCTACCTGATGCTGGATATGTCTGCAAATGCTCATTCACATTGGGACAACAAAAGAACAGGGGTGGATGGGCAAATTCCTATGTTATGGCCCTGCATGAGGGTTACAGTGAAAGGGGGTGGCTGTGGTGGGAAATGAAAGCCCCAGGATGTGACAGTGGCAGTGCTTTCCAAGTGCTTTAAGGCAGACGAATAATCGGTTAGTGAACAAATAGAGAGCCATCCTGTGGGTCCGAAAGAGGAGAGCTCAGACCCAAAGGGGCCGGGTTTTGAAGTGTCTGGACTGTGATCAAACTGGGGACAATGGTGTTGATGGAGGTGTCAGAGGTAGGTGGAGGGGGAGAGCAATGAAAAAGCCCGTCTAAAAGGCAGGCACACAGACAGAACTAACCCCTTCCTTTGTGGGAAAGACGGCGAGGGCAGGGATCGGAACGGACAGCTCTAGGGGTACGTGGCAGTGCCAGGCGGTGGGGTCAGCGTGGGCACAGCCGCAGGTGAGCGCGGGGAGGGCGAGCAGTGCCCCGAGCTGCGGTGCGCTGCCGCGGGATGGCCACGGCGTGGAGCCCGCGCTCCGTGCCGCGCTCCCGGGGCTGCCGCGGGGACCGCGCCGGGCCAGCCGCGCAGCGGGGATGCTCCGGCCTGCCGAGGGGCGCCAGAAGCTGCAGGGGCTTCAAGCTGAGCTGTCGGGAGGGCCAGAAACCTAACTCTGAACTGAGATACCTTAGGAGCATTTTTCCCATGAAAATCTTCTCGGCTGGCACAGAGCCCTCATGTGTCAGATACACCAGGCATGAATCTGAATCCAGTTTCAGCCTCAGTTTGGAACCCATCTGCTAGACCTGGATTGGACTTGCCTTTTCTAGACCATACCCAGAGTTTCTGGGGATGTACGTGAGACCAGGTACCTGAACACTGGCATTAGGAAGGATGCTGTCTGCTGTGCTAGATGCTGGACAAGTACAAGCATATGGTGCAAGTCATATTTTCATTGTGCCACATATGTTGTCATATACCAACACAAACCAAACCTGCTGAGGTCTCTGTGTACTCTAGTCACACTGCCAGGAGATCTTGTATATGTGAACTCTAATTTTGGTTACTCCCATTTCCCTTACTCCCCCCGCCCCCCATTATAAAACAAAAGAAAAATTCTCCCATTTAATCTGATTCTCTTGCAGGTAAATCAAGTCCAGGCCTATTTCCCTTGGCTGGCGTTGCTTTGTTTCTTTGCACCACTGGCTATTTTTCTATCTTTCCCGGCACTAGAAATAACAGTGGGGTGTACCTCACCTCAGCCTGGAAGAAGCTTCCAGTACCTCTCTGTACTCACAGCTATGGAACAGCCCCAGCAGCCCGTGGACACACTGGCCTCAGCTGTGATGTCTGCCTGTCCACAGGAAAGGAAGGAAAGGTGATATGCGACGCCCCTTCCCAAGAGGTGATGCTCTAACTCCTGTGCTCGCTGTTTCTGCTGCAGGGGGTTCTTGTTCTGCACCCTCTTTTACACCACCAGCAGGGGTGGGACTGGGTCCTGGGGCCCCTCTGGGTGCTCCCTGCCCACTTCTCTCGGTCCAGACCCAAAGCGGGGAGCTGCCTGCTTTTTTCGCCTTGCCCTTCCTCCCGGCAGCGAAGGGAACAACCTGTGCCTTGGCTCTCTGCAGGGAAGGTGCGGCGAGGGAGCCGCGGGGCCGGTGCAGGTGCGGGGCTGCAATGAGCGTTCTGGACCCACGAGGGCAGCAGAACACTGCGGGAGAATCGGGTGGCCACGGGCTGGTGACAAAAGGAACCCCGGCTCGGGGCTCTTCACAGGCAGGGGGGTCCGGGACTGCTGCCTGGGGAGGCTCAGAAGATGCTGCGGGAGAGGTCGGGCACACTGCCTGCCTAGGGAAGGAAGGACCCGTCTCCGTCTCCTCTTGCGACCAGGGCTCGCCCCAGGCTTGCCCAGGGTCTGAGACTTCGCGTCGTGGGAATGCGGCTGTGCCCTAGGCAGATGCCAGGGGGATGGATCTAGAAAACTGGCATCACACTGCTGTGTCTTTGCCCTGGTGCCTGCTGGAGCACTTCTGGGTCTGCCCTATGCTTGGCCATCACCCCCTTTGCAGAGGAAGTCTGTCCCGGGAAACACATTGGAAGGGAATCTGTTTTGGTGGTTCTCTCTGCATCTGCATGCCAGGGCTCTCACAATGCTCACCAAGCATCACCTATACTTCTCATGGCTCAAAGAAGCCTGAATGCTGTTTCCAGTGCACCTAAGGTGAAGAACATCCTGATTCTGGCCAGGTGGTGTGGTCAGTAGCTGAACTTACGCCTTCCTCCTCTCCCAGCAGAGGCAAAGCCCCTCAGGTGGAAACGAGGGAGTCAAGGATCCGTTAAATTCCCCAGTAGAGCCACACAGCTCTGGTTCCCCAATGCTCCTGAGACTTGGGGATGCCAGTGGCTAAGGAGAGCTCGGACCTAGGCTGTAAATGCAAAGCCCCAAATAAAGCAAAGCTCATACCTTTTTCTGTGCTAGTTATGTACCTACCACTGCAACCAAGCCATAGAGTGGCTGCAGTGAGTGACTCAGAGACCCAGGAGCACAGCCAGACACTGCCATCCCAGACCTCTGCTCACCAGGTCTGTGCTCACAGCCCTTCTCTGCAGCCCCCTCCCTTTCCCTTCTTTCCAATCCCCTTGTACTGTATTCTTGGCAAGGGTGCTGGCTCTCAGCCCCTGCACCTCATGTGCCCTATTGATAGCTGGTAATTTATGTAAATCTCCTAATATATGGATTCTGGGATCAGGACGGAGGGTTTGTGTGTGAGATGAGATTAATATGTTTGCAGATTCTCTCTGCAAAGAGAATGAGAGAGGCAGGCAGGGCTGGGACGCTTGCCCTAGGTCTCTATTAGTTCTCTGTGTGCGCTCACCGTGCCCAGTCTCTGCCTCCACGTGGCCGGCGGTGCAGGGGGCTCTCTCTGCTTTGGCCACCCCGGTGACCCGCAGCCAGCCTTGCGGGCCAGCTGCCCGGGACTGCCCATTTCTGGGAGCCCACAATGCGCCTGGTAGCGATTTCTGTCTCTCTCTGCTCCACCGAAGTTTCAGCATCTCCGGAAGGTGGCCAGGCTGAGCTGTGACAGGGACTGCTGCTACTGCAGGATTGTGTGGCCCCCTGAAAGTGCTGGAAAACTGTGCCTCAGCTTTATTCTCCCTGTGACAGTTCAGGACAAGGGAGGCTGCTTGTAGCCACTGGCCTCATGGTGCAGCTGGGGCTCAGCCCCTCCTGGTCCGGGTGAAACTCAGGGATGGGGTGGTGCAAGCAGCAGGGCACGGGCTGGGGGGACCAGTGTGACAGAGGGGTGCCAGGGTACAGGGCCGTGGGCAGCGGGAAAATGGTGATCCCAGGTTTGATGCCCACACACTGGGCTGACGTGCTGTGCCCAGGCTGAAGGATTCAGCAGGGGGCTGCCATGTGCCCTGTCCTGTCTCTCCTGAGAACTGCAGTCTCTCAGGTGAGAGGTGCTGCATGTACACCCAGCCCTGTTCAGGGTGTGTGCCTTATCCGTGCACATCTCCCGGCCTGGCAGCAGCGCTTGGCTGCCCGGGCTTGGCCTGGATGGGAAGGCAGAACCCACCAAAGCACGGAGGAGGTCCAGAGGAGTTGGGGAGCTGGGGAGTAGGTGGCAGGGAAGGAATCCACCCTTTGATTCAGATGTTCCTGCGGAATTCCCGTTCTATCCCCGACATTTAGAAACCAGGAATCCTGCTGATGGATAGGATTTGATGTGGTGAAGTATATTTCACACTGTGTCATTTATCCTGGTGCTGCCTCATGTGAAATGTCAGCTGTCCAGTAGGCTTTTCTGATCGCTCTTTGAAGTACTGGTTTCTGATAAACTCAGGAGAAAGATGCTTTTACCAATCCAGGTCAGGAACCAGGAGTGGCAACAACTTTTCTCCTCTTTGTGCAGGGTCCCTTGGTAGGATCTGCCAGCTCAACCTGACGTACTGAGGGTCACAGTGGGGGTCCTGCTGCCCCTCCTGCCCCTGGTGTATCCTTGCTCCTTTTTGGGACATACAAACCCCTTTCTTCCACCCCATTTCTCTCTGACAGCACCCTGTCTCATGCTTCCTCTCCTTGCCTGTGTCTGGATTTGCTCCCAATACTCTTTTTAGCCTTTGGAGGAATATTTTCAAGTCTCCTGGGGTTGCTGCTGTTGACAATGGAAATCTATTGTGTTTTATGTGCCTGGAAAATGAATTTCCATGTCAGAAGAGGAGAGCAATTACCACAAGCAAGAGAGATCAAATTGGGTCTTTAAAAAGAAAATAAAGTTCAGATCTTATCTGATTAATGAGATTTCTTCCAAACCTTAACAAATCTTAATTACAGTGACTCTGCTGGAAGGGATGAGGTAAAGCTAGGATTGGGGGCTATCTAAACAGAACCGCTCTCTTCCGAGCTAGAGTACATCCCTGCATGAAAGCAGCAGGGACGGCCATTGAGTGCGGAAAGCTGCTCAGCTGGAAATCAGCAAGGCAGGATTCTCCATGGAGCCTGAGCAGCTCCTTCCCCAAAGGCTCGCAGTGCTGGGGGAGAACCCCACCAGCCCTGACCAGCAGTGAGCCCGCTGCTTTGCTCTGCCCCGCATCCTGGCATCCTTTTTGCTCCAGATCCCTCTGCTTCTACAAAATTTTCACCTTTTTTTTTTTCCCCTTTTCTGTAATAAGAACAATTATTCAACTGCTGAGGATTTTTATTCTCCCTCTCCCAATTTTTTAAAAGGAAGCTTCCTGTTTAAATATAAGCTGAGGGGTGCTAAGTTGTTTATTCAGTTTAAGCTCACAAAACATTTTCCGATGATTTGACTGGATCGCCTGCATAACACAGACCAGAGATTGTCCCCTTGCTACCCCTTTACTGAACACAATAACTTTCTTCCCGAAAGAATACGAGTCTTGAGCCGAAGATGTTGAGAAAGGGAAACTCCAGTGCTTCCCGTAACAGCTGCTCTGATGGTTAATCACCCTGACTTCCTCGGACAAAGTGAAACAAAATTTAAAAAGGTCCAGTACTTTATTTTTAATTGGACTTGTCTGGCTTCAGCATTTATCCATTGGCTCTTGTTACAGCTTTCTCTGGCAGATTAAAGAGTTTTTTAGTACCTGGTGTTTCTTCCCTAGGAAGAAATTTATATGTGGGAAGTAAGTCACCTCTTTTAATAACCTAAATAAATGGTTCCCTTCGGATCCTTGGTGTAGTGCATTTTCCCCCCAGTTTTGGGCAACATTTGGGGTTCTTCTATCCTGTTACCAGAATACAAGCTGAGATAGAAAGAGGAGCACATAGAAATGAGTCCAAACCACTAGAAAATCAGACAGCCAAACCCTCCCTTCTCTTTGTCTCAATGTGTATGAACACATTGTTTTATTTCACATTATCTTTAGAACAAATTTGGGAAAATATCATTAATCTAAAAGATATTTCCTCACTCTCTATAATTATAGACTAATTATTAATAGCTATCACCAGAAATGGAACTCAGCATCTGAGTGAGGGGTAAAATGACAACAGATCAGTGTATTTGGGCACATGCAGATTTTCAGGGTACAGGTGGGATTTACAGGAGGGGCTGTGGAGTGCCCGAGCACCCGCTCTCTGTGCCACACGGCCGAGCCTGGCTGAGGTGGGGACTGAACGGGCTCCAGCGGGGTTTGTTCTCCGCTCGGCTCTGGGAACGAGGCAGCCCGGGAAGCTGCAGTCGTGCAAGAGAGCCAGGCACAGCAGGATCTGAGGAGGAGGAAAATCAGGCAGCTACCAATGATGCACATACATCCTCTAAAAACTTTCTGCTGTTGGACTCCCAGGATCTGTACCTAGAGTTTCCAGCTTAAACTGCTAGGCACAAATTTTGCTTGTGTCCCTGATCTCTTCACCAAGATTTCACTCTCTCTTCTCAGTCCAGCAAAGTTTCAAAACGTGTGAATAATTTGAATTATTTTTGCCTCATTTCCACCGCCTGATAAGATTCTCATCTGCCTGTCTTGTTTGCCTGATTTATGAAGGTTTGGGTTTTTTAGGCATTGCTTCTGTTTTTACTAAGGGAGAGAATTTTTTTCTTATAATAAATTTTGGTTTTACTGTCAGCTTTCTCCTCAAGACCCTGATTTGGTGGACTCCCTCTGCCGTTACTCCACTTCAGGCATGTGCTTAGATCTTCTCAGAAGAAATGATCTTGGGCACAGAATTAAAAACAAATATTTTCATAAATCAACAGTCAAATCTCCAGCACATATCCAGTTTTGCCCTGCTCCTAGCTGTGATTACATTTGCAACTTTTAATTTCTTTCAGGACAGTGAGTGGGAGAGGAACAGCCACAAATACATTTAGAGAAAACTGGTGTTTTCCTTCTGTTTCTTTACACTTTGCCATGAAAGCTGGTTTTTGCATTTAAAAAAAGGACAATTCTCCCTTAGTGTTAACAACTTTAACTGTTCAAAAATCACAGAGCAAGCCCTCAAACCAGCAAGTTTATAAAAATAACATAGTTGGGATTCTTGTACTGGCTTTTTGTGTTAAGGGGATGCATGCATCACATTTTCAAGCCATTCTCTGCATTGTCCAAGGTTAGGAAGTTACTTTTTAATTGAAGGCTGAATTCCTGATCCTAACACATACTCTTTTTTCCTGTGCTTCCTTCTTCCCCAAATTCTTCACATTATTTTTAGCTCAAGGATCTAATTTCTGCCTGTGATACTGCTCTCCTAAGGCAGTGCCACTGGGTTAGGAGCAGGCCAGCAGACACTGAAGCTCACCAGGCCAGTGTGAATCTACAAGCAGAGCCTGGCTTGACCGTGCCGACTCTTCAAAAATCATGGGCTTGATCCCCATTCACCTTTCACAGTTGCAAAACTGGCTTAAAAATCACCATGTTAAAAAAAAAAAAAAAAAAGGGAATTAGCAAGTGGCTTCTTTTCTGATGCCATTGTGTTGTGGAACAGCAGGCCAGCTTTCAAGCTTTTTGCTGCATCCACAACAAATAGTTATTTCTTAAGAAAAAGGATTAAAAAAGTCTGCTCAGAGCTTTGCATATAATCCTATGACTCCAGGACCCAAGGCTTTGAGTAATATCAAAATCGAAATAAATTCTCCCTGTGAGAATCATAAGAATCTGCCAAATTAGTTCACAGGGGTAAACAAACAGCCAAATATTAGTATTCTACACTAAGAGCTAAATCCTATAAGTGGGGCCAGGGTTGCACATGGATTATCCTTTTATAGTTCAGGCATGGATTTACCAAGGGGATTATAGGCCTTCCCCTCCCCACCCTCCCTTCCTCCCCTCCATCCCCGGTGTTGCCCAGTGCTGCACACTCCCACTGCACCACACAGTTCCTCCCACTGCTCCGACTCCCTTCCCTGGGCACAGGGATGCGACTGCCCCTTGCTCTTCCACCCTGAGCACCCTGGGAGCAGGCACCCCCCTTCTCAAGATGACAAAGGCAGTACAGGGAGTGATGCAGAAGTCAGTTAGTTCCAGGTCCTGAATGGGTGCAGAATTCCTGGGGGATGGGGGATTAGTCCCCAGATGTCCCAACCTCTTTTCTTCCTGCCACTACTTTGCCTTGCCCGATGCTGTTTCCTGAACAGGGATAATGACAATTCAAACTGACACCCTGCTTCAGTTTTCCTTCCCTACTGGTCTGATAGTGCAGTCCTGATGGCTTGTCACTCTTAATATCCTGCACACTTCCACTGAGTCCCTCGGAGCGTCGGAAGGCTTTGATTGCACCCAGGGTAGCTTGCATGATGCTGAGGTGCCACATACTTACAGATTTGATGAACTTATTCCTTCCTTGACTCTTTCCCTGCTGTATGCACCTATGTATCTGCACGTACATGCACAACCACACACATACATTTTATTGTCAAGGTAGACATGGGTATTTTTAACTGGAATTTTCTGCTCTTTTAAGGCAGAAACAACTCTGCAACATCATTTGTTTGCTCTGATATTTTTATTTGTGCATTTTATAGATTATTATTATTACATAAAAGTGCCCAGTGCTTTACAAGACACAAAAAACAGATGATCTCTGTCATGAAGAGTGCACAATCTAAACAAAACAGACAACATAGACAGGGCTCCCTGAGAGGCACAGAGGAGTGAAGATTAGTCTTGTTCTGGTTTTATAAATATATTGCTAACATTATTGGACAAGAAATAGACATGTTCTCTTTTTCTTCCCTTTCCATCCTCCCATTTATTAATGCTTCCCTCTCATTCACACAATAGAATTATGATGCAACATGAAATAAAGCCTGGTTTAGGCTGCTGGCCCCAATTCAACAACCCTGAATCCCATCCTTGCTCCCTGGTGCTCACGTGCTTAAGATTTCTCTGGATTGGTGCCTTAGATCATGCAGTCTATTGACAGCTGCCCTTTTGCTTACAAATGAAACCGACCCTAGATCAATAAGAAAAAAGCGTTATTCTCTTCACCTGTTTAATGCCACGGCTGTGGGTTGCTGTAAGATTTGTAAACAAGCTGATGTCTACAGGGAAAGCTGTAAGACAAAGAACACCTTCCCTACCAAAGGGAGCGGGTGTTCTGTGTTTACATACAAATCACCTTCTGGGGCTTTTTTCGGTGGGCTCCAGAAATTTGCTGTGTGGACTGACAGGCAGGGGCTGTTTATTGTCTGCTGTACCTCTGCCTGATGCACAGACCGAGCACTTTAAATGGGCACTCACAGCTTGACCAGTTTTCATCAAGGCACATTTTGGAAAGAATCTGCATTTAGGTAAGGGGCATTTCTGAAATCACTTTTATGATTTTTTTTTTTTTGTCTCCTTCCTCCACACCCATACTTACCTCTCCTCTTAATCATTTAAAGGATTTAAGTCTTGTAAGAGCAATAGAATAGATTCAGAGGAAATCATGTGCACAGTCTTGTACGAAGGCAGTGGAAGAGGGGTTATAGCTGGTGCACAGCCCCACCAGGTGCCGGTCCCCTGTAGCAGAAGAACTGTCTGGCTGCAGGGGGCTCACCTGGCACTTGGCTGACAGATTTAATTGCATTGTGACCCAGGTCCGAGTCACTGGATGTCTTCTATGGCTCAGAGTCCTATCTGGAAGGAAGGACTTCCAGACTGCATTGTGAAGTTAGAGAAGTTCATGTGCACAGAAGAGAATCAACCATCAGCTGAGATGCTTTGCACGTGTTTCTCATCTCAGCATGCTTAATTGCTCAGACTTCACGTTTCCTGGATAGTGTCTGGAGGGACCTCTCCCCTAGATGTCAGTTGCAGAGGTCTGGAGAACTGGGGAAGGTGCTAGGAGAGCCCCCACGGGTATTCCTCAGTGGGAGGAGGACAGTTCAGGAAGGTACACTGGAAAATGAGAGATGAAGCCAGGATGTTCCTGCTTGAACTCCCCGAGCAAGACACAGCGAGGCTGAAGGGCTGACTGGGGAGGTGTGAATGCTGGCCTTGGACCAGTCACTCACCCATCTGCGCCCTCTCTCCTTTTTGTTGCCTGCCCTGTTGGTCAGCATTCTGGGGCAGGCAAGTCCTCTCCTTTGGCCATGCACAGTGCTTGATTGCTACTGAAACAACCAGCAACACATCTGTGGCCAAGGTCCCCTCCCTCCTCCTCCAAGCAGAGCACAGTGGGTCACATTGCTGGCATGCCATGGCCATGATTCAAACCCTACTGATGACCCACATTTGCTTCTGCACCCAAGTTGTGTCCTGCATCAGAGCAGCCACTTCGGCAGGGGGCTTTGGCTACTGCCCCCGCGAGTCAGATCTCAGACCCTGCTGGTCTGATGCTGAAATCGGGACCTTCTCCCTGGGGGTATCTACGCTGTCATGGCTAACCTGGCTGACTGTTGTTTTTGCCCATGCACAGATTCATTCCCAGCACATTCTTCTTCTGAAACTGATACATCAGTTTTAATTAGTTAGGTTTTCTTTTTCTGTCTAGAGGAGCCTCCTGCCTTCAAAGACCAACTTTTAAACATTAACTCTTCTAAATGTTTCCCCCCACATGTGAACCCCTCCCCATCCTGCCTTGTAAATTATGTCCAGTCCTGTCCTTTTAGCAGGTAGGTACTTCATGTGATAAATTCAGGTTAGTGTCTCCTTAAGTGTATGTATGTGTGTATTTATCTGTGTGTGTGTGTGTGTGTGTGTGTGTGTGTGTGTGTGTGTGTGTTCGTGTGAGAAGAAGGAACAAAATAAAGTTGTATCAGGCCATAAATTACTCCTTTAGCCTCATAAATTGCCAAGGGAAAGCTCCATTTTTGGACTTTTCTTTCAACTAAATGAGATAATTAATGTAAGAGGGAAAAAAAATGGGGGAGACCTTCCTCCTCCCCAGAGCCCTTAGCCTTGATGTTTGGCTATGAAACGCCAAGGTTGCAGTGGGGTGGAGATCTCAGTTCTGGAGTGGGGGGAAACACTGAAGGAGACGGAGATCTGGGAGGGTGGGGGTCAGGGGGACGGGCGAGTGTTTTCGTTTTGCCAGGGCTGTGGGAGGGACTGCAATGCGGGCTGTGACCCTATTTAATAAAATGCCTAGGAAAGCAAGGGGCCAGAAGGGGGGGCGAGAGGGAGACGCAGTGGCTGGGGCTGGCAGGAGACTGTCATGAGATGAAAGTGTCCCTTCGTCCATTCCTTTCCTCCCTCTCTGCTGTCAGCACTTTTTAATGTCAAACAGTGTGAGTGGTCGATGGGGCTAGCTTCTGTCTCCTCATATGTACTTTTTTTTTCCACTTTCCCCAGAACTTCAGCCAGATGAATTCACTGCTTGGGAGCAACTCGAGAGCGGTGCGGGTGGCCCTGCAGGCGTCCTTTTCACTAGGACCTTGAGCTGAACTTTTTTCAAGTCTTTCTCTGAGGCAAAAGCTTGTCAGGGAATGTCTCCTTTCTGCCCTGCCACCCTCAAGTCCTAGACCACCCTGGGTGTAAAGCTGGTCTACAAAGCTTCCCCTGAGACCAGCGTGGGCATCACACAGTGAATACTGTCCATGTGATAATCCAGTCCCTGCACACTGCACTGAAATTTAGGGAACTTGGGTGTCTCTCTGGTCCCTGCCACCAGTCTGTTGGGAGACACTGGGTCATCCATCATGCAATACCTCAGTTTCCCTGCCTTTAAAATGGGGGTAATTACCACTACTTCATTTGTGATGAACTTGGAGGTGTATGAGAAATGCAAGGTGAGAAACTGTTTCATTTATCAGGTGTGGTAATCTGTAGGTGAGCTGGTACCACATAGCCCAAAAATGCCCTGTAACAAAGTCACTGGCCTTGCTGGGACTATGGCCACAGGGCTGGGTCATGAGCAGGGCCACAGTCACTGCACATGTGACATCAAGATCTGCACATCTCTGCTGTGCTGTGGACCTCTCTTGGCAAGCTGAGCAACTGTGGGAGTGGGTGCAATTTTGATTGCCCCAGGGTATTTCAGAAGGCCCAGAGGGGCCAGCCCTTGTGGGTAAAGAAAATTCGTCTTTACAGTGAAGCTGAGCCACAAGACCCCCAAGAAAAGTGATTTCTGCAGTTTTGCTGATGGGAGCTACCTGATTAAAGTGTGACAAACTGATTGCTTATGTTCATGAGCCTGAGCTGTGCTTTGTTCTGCAGCTGCAGGTGAGGGTAATGTTTGACACTGATGAAATGAAACCATCACCTTTTGTAAGTTTAAGCTCAGGTAACCCAGTAGAGGCAATTGCACTGTCTGTCATTTGTCCCCGTCCTCTCCTGAATGTTTAACCTGCCTGTCAATGTCAGCCATACTTGACACACGGACAGAGACCACTAAACTATTCTGTGCCTACAGCATGTGTTTAAATTAATGATGGGGTAAAGAAGCGAGGTTCACATTGGTGCCAGCACCAGGACTACCCCATCTTCTGTGCTGGCCAACTACCCCTCCATGCCCAGTGACCACACAGCACATGGCTTGGAGCCAGTGACAGCACGTAAGCTGAGGGTCCTTCTGGGGCAATGGGAGGCACTGGAGGAGAATTTGTCCTGTGGTTATTGTACTGGTGATGGAGGGAGGGCAAAGGAATCAGGACACAAAGCTATCAGAAAACAGGTTTCACTAGCCCTGTCAATCCCAAGACTTGCTTTGAATTTTTCTTTTTTTTATGTCTATGGAAAATCCTGTACCTCCTCTCTGGCCTGGCCACTGGGTTGCTTGAGTGGGACAACCTAAAGCTGCAAGTCATTTTCTACCTGGAAAGGTGCAGATGGGAGGGAGGGGAAGGGTTTGAAGTGGGCACCTCTTCTGGGGTAGTCAGAAGTCCAGGTGAGCACGGGTGGAGCTCTGACGCCTTGGCCATGCCGTGGTGGTGTGGGGCAGGGGCAGAGGGGATGGTGCCCGTCGCTGGGTGTGCTGTGCGAGGGGCAGGGAGCTGGCTGCCTCTCTGCAGCCTGTGGGCACTGCTGTGCTGTTCACAGCAGTGTATGTTTGGTGAGGAGCTTTGGCTGTCTTAAGCACCTTTCGAATACATTGGGCACAGCTCATTGAATCCTCTAACAATCCAGCTCCTGTCTCCTCTCCCCCCTCTTCCCAAGAGCAAGTGTCTTGTTTTCAAGACACAGCAACAATGCCTGTGCCCCACACTCCTGTGGGCTCTGTCCCTATCCCTCCCATCCACGGACTGTCTCCCCTTGCTGCCCCATGACACAGGGCCCCCTCTGAAAAGAGGATTTTGTTGCTGGCAAATGGTTCCTTGCTGGTGAGGATTTTCCAGAATTCAGCACTTCCCAGGCCCTACTCCTGCATGGAGAGAGCTAGTTAATGAGCCATTAACCAGAGGAAGGGGAACTCTCTGGTGGCTGCAAGCAACAATAGCAACAAAATAAACCAAAAACAACAAAGCATACCCAAGAAAAATGCACCAAACATCAGGAGGAGTTTCAGGGAAAGGAGAAGGAAAAAACAAAAGCAAATCCAGAGAGATGTGATTGTAATACCTTGGCTAAAAACCGAATCCTTGGTAAAGTAATTGCCTTCTCTGGTGAAGAGAAGTGTATAGACTTGACTCACACAGCCCCAACAGCTACTCTTCCCCCTGCCCTCTCCAGCCCTGTCCCAAAATCCTCACTTTGGACTGGGCACACAGCAGGAGGCCAGCAAGGAATGGTGCCTTGGGAACCCAGCATGTCTGCCCAGGGTAGTGGCCCTGCTCTAGGAAAGGTAGGAGGCTGTGTAGGAAGGTGAGGGAAGGAGTGGATACAGGCTCAGGAATGTGGGTAGTCAGGGAGAGAGTCCTCTTTGGAGAATGCATGGACGTGTTAGAGCTTGGGGAGTGAGGAGCTGGGGAGCAGGGGTGCTGAGCGTGTGCAGATGGCAGCTATGCAGGGGTTTGAAAATGAAGCAGTGCAGAAGCAGACTTGGTACATGCAACAGCCACAATGTCCCTGAGCGAGCTCATGTCAATGGCTTGGAAACCCTTAATGGCCTACCCGTCGAGTTGAGCCGTGCACCCAATATAATAAAGCTCTCTGGGCAGGGAATGAGCACCCAGTTGGGAATTAGACCTGTGTTCCTAAGATGAGGCACTTGTCTCAATAGCACATGCTGGGGAGAAGCCCTTTTGCAGCAGGATCGCAGCGTGCTCTGCCCAGGAGGTTCCCAGGGTGCCTGCAACCTCCAGCACTGCTGCAACACAAACAGTGCAAGTCATTCTTTCCAGAACTGCATCCACAGTTTCACTGTTCTCATTGCAAATTTGCTTGCTTTGCTCTCTAGCTAAATACTTTGCACCTGGAAACATGCACTTGAATGCCATTTTGGTGGTGCTTGCTGGTTGGAAATCAATATTAATTTACTTGTGCGTGTAAATACAGAAATGTATTTATAAGTTTCAGATCAGTTGCAAACACATGCAAATTCTGTACATAAATTCTCACTCATTTATGTAATCTGTTCAGTAATATCATTAAAGAGAGCACATCTACTGCCTGACTAGAGTTACATTTGCAATGTGCTGAGATCAGCTGTGCCTATTCACATACCACACTCCTCTGCCCATGCAGCTCCCAGCAGTGGGTGATGCTCTGGCTCCAGGTATCTTCTGCTATTTTCCTGTGATGTGCTATTACTTTTTCCAAGGGCTTTGGGTTTGGATTTTTTTTTTTTTTTTTTGGGTGTGTGTGTCTTTTTAGCACAAGCAGGTTTGAGTTATTCTGAGGTTTGTGGCACAGGGAGGGAATTGTGGTTTCTTTCGGACTAAACACATGCTACAAAGTGTTTGCAAACGCACTGCACTTGATTGCATAGCTGGTCTCCTCCAGTCTTGTGTCTCTCCAGCTACAGGTCACAAGAAGAGTAGGAATTATTTACAATTCTACAAAAAAGAAACATGGTCAAGCAAGACATCATTAAAATACACTTTTAACAAGACATGGTGTGTGTATTTCTCAGAGTTGTCATTTGAGAACTGCCCACTAAATTACTGCTCAGAGAAGTAACTCTGAGTGAAAGGAAAAATCGTCTGGTTAAACATATTGTATGTCAGTGCTGAGAAAATCATTAACATGTATATGCTGTAGAGAAGAGAATGCACCAGCTAAAGTCTATCAATAAAGATATACCACATTTTTATGATACTGGAATTAAAGAGACTTGATAGAAAAATATCACACTCATTTTATTAAAAAATATGATCTTGTCAAAGCTGTTTCCTTTCCAGGATAAATGAAACTCAGCCATATCAATATTACTGATTTTAAATTGTCATTTTTAAGCTCAATGCTTTATTATTTATAATTATTTAATAATTCCAGAAGATGTGAATTGGTCAAACCCCGATTTCTTGTTAAGCCATTTTGACTATTAAAAATATTACAAAAGCAATCCTGAAAAAAGGCATTGCATTTTAAAGGCACAACAATGCATTCCATAGTATTGCCACTTTTCACATCAAAATGTTTCTGAAGAGGGCTTTCAGTTCAATGAATAGTCCTGCATTTAAGACTGTAAAATGAAGCGCACAGGAACTAAGACTCTTCCTTGTATGTACGTAAGGTGGAGGAAAGTGTTTGCTGTGTTGAGTTATTTGATAGGTAATATGCAGTTATAGCAGCTGACAGAGTTTTACCCCAGGGCAGAATTAAGGCTAAATATTCACTTTTAAAATGTTTATTTCCTGTTGCATAGGAGTCTGCACTGCATGAACACAAATCTTTGCATTTGTTTCCTACCCTATTTTAAAAAAGGAAAAATGAAACAAAGATGAACAGGAGCAAATAAAACTCAAGAGAATGCACATGCTGATGGTAGCTGATTGCAACAAAAAAGAACCACTTCAGTCAGTCTATATTAGGTCTACATACCCATGCATGTACCTGTGGTAAAAACTTCAGGGTGATTACTTAGCCCAAGGAGAGGTACAAACACTCCCTGCTTACAGAAAGCTGGATTTCTCTCTGCTTGCCGTGGTAGGTCCAAGATTGAGTTCACGATAATGTATCTCTATATAGGGCATATTGGTATTAAAATAACTGTCTTGCAGATATGTTTTATTGTGCAGTGGATACACAAGATCTTTGTTGCGTACATGCTGGCTCAGTTTTTCTGAGCTGAGGACATGAATCATCCTCCAAACTGCCATCGGAGTTGATGAGAACTGGGTGGCTATTTGACTTAGATGTCTCAGTCGATGGGAGTAGATCACACCGGAAAACGTTGCGGAAGCACACACACGTCGCAGGCGGGTGTTTCGTGCTGGCCTGTGGCTTTGCTCAGGAGCCAGAGGGAAGCCAGCCCTGGGCAGGATGGTGGAGAGGTGTGGGCAGCATTTCTTGGCCCGCACGTCGCGCTGAGGCTGCGGGGCTGCTGCAGGCACAAGGGATGTGTGTCGGATACACTCCGTACGCACGCGCTTGTTAGTGGCTAATCTGATGGTGCACAGTCGCCGTGGCTGGTGCAACTCAATGACTCCGCACCGGGGGCTGGGTATTAATTACACGCTTGAGAGCCGTGTGTCTGTGTGTGTAGCCGTGGGCCCGGGGAAGACCCCGAGCTTGTCATGCACTCCGTGTGCTCGTGCAGCTGCGGCAGGAGGTGCAGAGCCGTGACCCGCTACCTGCACCCTCGAGGTTTCGCTGACCTCGCCAGGCAGCCCCTGCCGGTGCCAGGGTGTGTGCGGCAGGGTGGGTTTGCTGCCCACTGGGTGGGTTTTATAGACTCTGCGTGTACCATCCTGAGCACAGCGCTGAGACTACAGCCAGCTGCTGAACTCTGGTGGTAACAAACAGCCCCATTAATGCAGTGTCACAGATTTCATTAGGGCGTCAGTCCCAACCAACATGGCCATAAATCAGGGAGATGGTACAAGGGCTTGCAGGCCCTGGTTTCAAGGGCCACATAGCCAGAGACTCATAACGCTCAAGAGGAAATGATCATGAATATTATTTAAAAAAATCAGAAATGTATATTAGAAAATCTCTGAGCTTATCAGATGGAGTGAGGTTGGGTAATAGCTGTTATTTATACTGCTTGTGCAGAGTGATAAAGTGGTGCTTTATGACCTGTGGTTTATCACTTAGAATAAGAGTCATGTGACTCCATTAAGGATCCTTCTGTAGAAATGAAAAAGGGTAAATTAATGTGGTTTTTTTATTGTTAAATATTTGCACTCTCCTAAACCCAGTTTTTATTTTCTCTACTTAAGAAGTAGCGTATAAGCACAAATAAGTTTAAGTTTTGATTGATGGAGAGGTGGGGTGAAAACTCCCTTTATGTCAAAGGCTCTCTGGAGTGAGCCAGCCTCCCACCCACTAATGTCTATCAGCGGGGCTGAGTTCAGAGAGGAGGGAAAGGCAACACAGTCAGCACTGTTACACCCTAAAAGTTGCTCCCCTTGGCCTCTCCGACCCATCATCTTCTGCAGAAACACACTGTACTGCTGCTGCCTTAGCCTCACTGCTGCTCGAGGAAGGGAAAAGGGGATCTATGGAGACCAAGGGTGGAAGCAACCCTGGATAACCTGAGCAAAGAGATGAGATGAGACACTCCCAGAAGGGGACAGGCTCTGCCTGAGCAAAGAGCAATTGAACTCCTTGGTGATGTTTTAAACACTAGAAACTGTCCTCACAGACCTCCATATGGGCCCTGCCATGGCAGTGAGCTTCCATGGAAGCCATGGACAATCTGCAGGACAATGCTGTCACTGGAACCTGAATGGGAGAGCAAAAGCACAGCAGTGCTATTCTAGAGGTCATACAATTGCTGTGGGGACGTGGCCCACAAGACCTGTGAGCTGCAGCTGCTGGGAAGCCAGTGAGCACACAATGCCTGTGGGCAATGGCCACGTGCACCAGGGCACAGGAAAGGAAAAGGAGACAGAGGAGACCAGCAAACTCCAAGGAGTTGCTGGAATGCCACAGGAGTCACTCCCAAACCTTTCTGGTTTAGTCTGAGATGCTCACAGATGGGGTTTCAGGAGAGAACCAAGACTGAGCTGCTCAGGAGGAAAGCATGAGAGCAGGCAGATGCAAAGCAGGGCTTTGCCGAGGGACAGTGCTGGACACACTCCTCTGTCACCTCTGGCGACTCCTGTGTTCACAGCTCTGCACCACCTACATGGTGCCTCAGAACAACTGAAAGGTCTGTCACCTTCCTGCGGGACCCCTTTAGCGAGATGACAAGTGCGGGTCAGCAGAGCAGTGGCAGTGTTGGGTTACTGACAGCACCTTTACAGCTCCAGCTATACAAGTTGGTCAGAGCACACTGCGTAGCTAATTATGGGACTCTGCAGTAAAAAAAAGAAGATTCCCCAGGGAGGCAGAAGCACCATATTTGGTTTTATCTGTATCTGACTCAGTTGTCCTGTTTGTAAAGTGGGGTTTACCATATTCATCAGAACATATGTGGAAAGGGTTACTTAAAAATTACCCGTGGAGATAAAAAGCACTGCCAGTTCACTGAAATTTTTGATAAAATTTTCTTGAATATTCACTCTCCGAATCTGGATCTTTTTCTGTTTTGAAGAATAAAAGTATTGTTGACTTATCAGAACTGGAGGAAAGAAGTTTCAGTAAGCTAAAAAAAAGGTGTCAGAAAATTGTCAGCATATTTTTGCCATCTCTTTCCCCTCTGATTTTGAAAGAATGAGTTTGAATTCTTGGTTCTTGTTTTAAAATCCAAGTCTGTAAGAGTGCTTGCAGGGAGGGAGCTGCCTGGAAGTGAGAGAGTGATGGCTTGGGAAAGAAAGCAACAGACAAACCTGATGGAAAAGAGGAAGATTATCACATTATTTTGGTTGGGTTTTTTTCAATCTATTGGTCATGTTTCATCTAATAGTAAAGTCTTCTGAAGCTGGAAGTCAAGTCTGTAGCCTTAAGGACAGTCGCTGTAACTCTTTCCCAGGCTGAGTTACAACCTGGGGTCCTGTTGTGTTACGAGGAGAGTGTCACAGTCACAAAACAGTTCAGACTGGAAGAGAGCCTGGGAGGCGTCTGGACTCACCTCCACCTAGAGCAGGGTCAACTCCAAAAAGGCAGGCAGAAGAGGCTTTGAGGGCACACACAAAATCAGTGGCATAAAAGCAGGTGGCTGGGGTCTCTGCCTCCTCCTGGCCAGTAGATGCCAGCTTTCCAGAGAACTCTGCATTCAAACTGCACCCTGTGACCAGATGTGCCCCAGAGGTGGTTCAGTCCATTTTGTTGTGTGTTCTGCTCAGTTATGGGGGTGGCTTTTCTCTCCAAGTGAGGAAAGCATGGGTAGCGGCTTTCAAGTGACCCTGTGTGTAAGCAGAATTCAGCCGAATGTCTAGCTCTTACAGCATATTGCCTGTGTGCTCCTCACAGTCATTTCCCATCATGGCTATGTGCTAATTGTCTCTAGGGGAAGTGGAAAGAAGACTTATTAATCTGTGCACTCAGGAAAGGTTGTAAATCACTGTGTGTTTCCAGCGATAAAATTGGTGAAATAAATTAAAACAAGCACTAATGACCCAAAGAGAGCTCTGATGTAGTGGGAGTGGGCTGGGGCATGTAGCTGTGTTTGGGTATAGGGTACACCTCTGTCATATGCTTTGTTCTGACAGTACTCTTGCACATCTCCAGCCACAGTCCCTTGACCCCAGCCAGTGCATTATCAATACTGCATGTTGTTCTCTCCTCTCTGCTGCAGTGATGGCCTTAGATTTTTAGCTCAGTTGTTCTATTCCCTTTGCTTTTCAGTCCAGCAGAGCTTAGAGTTAATTTATCCTGGTTCTCTGGCGCTTCTCAACAAACGCAGTGAACTCTTCTTTAATGCAGATATGCTGAGCAGCTTCAAAGCCAAGAGAAGCGTATATCCATTAACAACTGTACAGCTGTCCTTTTAGATATTAGTGTAAAAAGTCCATTAATAAAGATTTCATGCAGTAAATAAAAAGGCAGGTTTGCAAACAGCCTTTCTGGTGATGAACAACCAGGGTGGAAAAGCCACCCCATAGTCCTGTTTTCCAACCACCTCTTTCATCTGGGAGGCCAGCAAAATCCTTCAGTAACTATTCATCAAGTGCCACTCGAAATGTCTGATCTCTCTCTCTAGAGGAGATGTTAGTACCATTTCTATGTTTTCTATGCAGCAACTGTCCCTACAAGAAATCTTCTGAGAATATCTTCACTCATTTTATGGGATGATTAAATACTAACAATTTTGCCTCACCATCCAGCTTCAGCCTCTGGATATTAACCAGGAATGAGTCATTTTATACCCACCAATGTAAGAGCTGCTTCTCAAACCAGGAGCAGTCTGCTACTGCTTAGGATTGCTCACCTGCATGTGGATGTACCTTGCTACCCTCCTTGGAGACCATAAGAGATCGTAAGAAAGAAGAATTTTCTTGGTGTGATCTTCACAGAGGATGCACTGAATCAGCATATCCCTCAGCTCCTGTAAGCTCACCAACCTTCTGCTTTTTCCCCAGAAGATGCAGGTCTCTGGGCTTTCCCTTACCAGCAAAGACTGAAGGAGTGTTCCTGCTGCAACTGGCCACCTCTGCTGGGATGTGCACAAATGTCAACAGCAGAACTGTGCTAAAGTGAGGAACGTGAGGCACTGCCATGTGAAGTCATGGTCGTGAGCAGAGGCTCCTGCTCCACAGTGCACTCTCTAGGTTCCAGAGTTTTCTGTTCCCAGGATCAGTTCACACAAACTCCTCTTCATTTCCTGCTGGCTGAATTTGGCCCACAGACATCACAGACAGAGAGTCAAGACACTGGAACCAAGGATGGCAGTGCCTGGGCTCCCTTGTCTGCCTGGACAGAACCAGAAATTTCTGCAGGAGCTGAGTCCAGCAGCATAACTAGACATCAATTAAAACTGCTTGCAAGGAGCTCCCTAAACCATGTGTACCTCTATCACACAGGAGGTGAGAGCACCAGCTGTCCACCAGCCCCAAGCTGGACTTGGGCAGCACCTCCAAATTAACATTATTTATCTTGTATCAATTTCCTGAGTCCTGTGGCCCAAGCTCTGGTTTGTATTTGTATCTTATAAACATAAGAACTGCTAAGAAAAGTGTTTTCGAAGTGGTCAAAACAATAAACGATGTCTTTCTTTCAGTTATGCTTTCTGTAACAAGCATATAAATGGATGCCACCAACTCAGCCAAGCTCAGGAGTCTGAAAGGCTTTTATTCCATGTGGTATCACCACTGCACCAGTCCATGTTAGACACCAGCTCAGTCTCTTGGGCCTTACCAGAGCTATTTTCTGTGTTTTCATAGAGCAGGCTGCCTCACAATTTGCTCTTGAAACCACAAAACTTTTTGTAAACGATTTTCCTCTTCAAGTTTTTTTCATATCCTTAGCTCAAAATATTTTCTCTTTTCATTAAATGTATTTATTTTTCTAATTTTTGCCTACTTAACATTCTTGCCCCTTTTCCTAATTCCAATCAAAACCAGTAGTGCTGACGGATGGTAAAGAGAAACAGAATAAATAACCTGCTAAAAAAAAAAAGGATCCATTCAGAAAGCCAAGAAACAAAATCAACAAGGAGAGCTTTGAGTGTTCTGTTTTGCCCGGAAAATTGTCGATTCCTTTTGCCTCAAGTGCTGGACCTGATTCTTCTCCGACAGAGTGCAGCCAAGAATTACAAAGCGAGTCAACAGACAGTGGAACTGAGTTCATCTGAAAAGTAGCCAGAAAAAAAAACTCGGTCTGTGTTCGAGGTGTCCATTTTTAGAAGGAAATTTGCTTAGGCAGAGGAATACCAGCATATTCAGGGTGAGTGGCTCTGTGTGTGTATGTGTTTTGGATCTTAGCACAAGGAAGGGATGTCTTGCCACCCCCAGGGGTCGGGAATAGTGCATGCATGGGGAGGACCTATTATATTATTTTTCTTCCACCTTAATGAACTCCTCTCATGTCCACCTCTGATCAGTGGAGTATGACAGAGGGTGATTGAAGGCCAGTCTCCCAGGAAATGAAGTTTGTTCACACAGCCCAAGTATGCTGGCCCTACTCCTGCCTGCCTCTGATTTATAGGACCAAAAATTCCTTCCTCTGGTAACAATAACGCTCTTAAACTCCAGACCCCTCTCCCTCACAGAACCTCCAGACAGGGCAGCCTGAGCCCAGGAGAGACGGGAGGCACCCAGCAAATATATCCATCAACACAACTCAGGTTTCAAAGGAATATGAGACCCCACAGGGTTAGGCTCACAGAGGTGGAGAGCGGAGGAGTGTGGCCACCACCCTACAGCACCTCCTCCTGGGAAGGGGCAGCAACAGGAATGACTATGCCACGGACAGGGGCAGGAGCCACAGCATGTCCAAAAGGCCAGATGGCACAAGGCCAGGGTAGTGTTTCCAGGGAAAATTTAGGCCCTCTGGTTGATGCTTGATTCAGGGGCTGGGAACAAGTCTGTTCTGAGGTCTCCTAACATCAGAAGTTTCTTCCTGCAATGTTTCCTCTGGGATGGAGCTGGTGGCTTGTGTGCACTCCAAACGCTTTGTCTCTCATGTTGTACTTGGTTTCGAGAGGAGATTTCCTGTGAGTTCTGTGAGTTTTGCAACACTTAAAGACAGCAGCAATGGCTGGGACTGCTGGCTCTGCCGGCTCTGCAGCACCATGGCTCCATGCTGTGGCACTGCACGGCTCATGCTGAGAGAGGGCGTCACAGGAAAGTGCCACACTGCATCTCAGGAGCATTAGAGCATGATGGGGCCCCGAGGTGTGCAAGTACCGGTGCCCAGGGGTACAAGGTATGCTGGATGGTGCTGGAGGTTTTGTCCGTGCTGTCTGGTGGGGCTGGCTGGTGTCACAGGCTGTTGCCATGCACTGCCTGAGAGGCAGAACCGTCCCCCAGCCTGTAGTTAAACAGTAGGAATGATCTGAGCGCATATTGTTTCCTGCTTTGTTTTGTTTAGTAACATAGACAGGGAGATACAGTGGGGCCATCAGGGCAGCCTCTAAACTGGCAAGACCCATGCACACACACACACTCTTTTTGGAGCTGGGGGTCACATGTTTGTGCTTAACGTTACTGTCAGAGTTTTGGGTCAAGGAGAGATAAAAAGAGCCCTTTTGCAACAGGACAGTTGTGGTTGCCAAATTGCAGGGCAAGTCCTGGAGAGAAAAAAGTTCATTCTGTAACTTCTTTTTTTATCATTTACTTATTAACAGCTCTCTCTGGCTCTCACCTGAAGCTGCTGACCTGTTCCTCCTAGACAGAGCAATTAACAGGGAGACAATGATCTGCAGAGGGCAAGGAGCAGCCTGTGCTGGGGAGGGGGCAGAGGTGGGGAAGAGCTGCAGGAGGCCGAGGGTCACAGAGGATAGAGCTATTTATGGCCCTAAGAGGGAGGATCAGTAAAGGGCCATCTAGCTTGACTTGACTTCCTCTTGACCTATCACTTCTGGGAGATACTGGTGCAACTCCCTGCCCCCATGGGCTTCCAGTGTCCCCAGTGCCTCAGTGCAGGGATAGACTGGTGAAGGTGGTAGTGGGCAGAGGAGGATGTGGTGGACCATGTGTCAGCTTAATTAAACTTGTGAGGTGGTATTTTAAGCGTGAAGAGATCTTGCTGATGTCCTGTAGTCTTCTCCAGTGCTAGCCCCTGTAACTGCTTCTGAAAAGAGAGACAGAAAAGCTTTTTTGCTCTGTCTGTTGGCAAAGTGCAGTTTCCCCTCCCAGTTTTTGCTGTGGTTATTTGGACAGAAGGTCTGTGGGACAGTAACTCTGCGTTCATGCTGGTAGGTAGCACAGAGGGCTCTGATCTCTATCTCACAGTCTGCGCTAACCGCAGTGCAAGTAATTGCCCGACAAAGAGAGAGCAAGTCTGGCTCATATGCTTGTATCTGACCTCCACATCTGGGCCAGCCCCTTGCCGTCCTGCCACAAACACTGTTTTGGAACATACCCCTTGTAAATTATGAGTCTTTGCATGTTTGTGTCCTTCAGACCACCTTTCCTTCTTTGCTGGAATGTGCCGAGACTGGTCACAACTGAAGGGGGGATTCCCAGGCGACACCTTGGCAAGAAATTAGCTTTGTGTTGTAGCTGAGTGACATGATATAGGAAGATCCCTTCCTCTAAATAACTGTCTCCAGAGAAAAGGGTTAAAGGCATGATATTATGTTAGATAACCATGTTAAATTGCATCTAAAAAGGAAGTTGGTAATTCCTAATATATTTTTGATGAAACATGACCTTTTTTAAAATGAAGAACATTTTTATGGAGCAATCCTATGAGATGCCAAATGTTTTGGCCCTGATCTAGCTAGATATTTAACCATGCACTTAATTTCTTAAGCTGCTCATGTGCTTAAATATTTTGCTGGATCGAATCCAGAGCTCTCAGCATTCTGTGTGGTGTCAAAGGACCAAGTCTGCGTTTGCAGCAGCATTGCTGAACTCAGCCTATAATGAAGTAAATCTTCACACAGAAAGCATTTTCAGTTAGTGTACTATCCAAAAAAACCTTAAATTTCCTTGAGATTTCTCTCTTAGGTGTGTGTTTTCTGATGGTGTTCTAGTAGACAGGTTTGCTAGTCAGTATTTGTGGAACAAGGCACTTGTAAGCAAAATTTAGTGGGAGCTAATGGAAAATTATTTTGTTCTAAAAACCCCAGGATTGTCACCCAAGACCTGACTTTAAAAGGGACTGACGACTCATGGGGAAAGAAATGGAGTGTGTGACCACTCCATCCCATCAAAGCTGACCAAGATAGTTGGAATCATTCACAGAAATGATTTAGAAAATCATTTCAAACAACAGATGGGGAGGAATTATCACCTGATGGCAGTCAACCGGTGAGCAGAGACCAAGTTCTTGAGCAAAGTAGTTCTCTGCAGATGGCTGGGTTCAATAAGAAAGAATAAAAAATGAACCTGACCATTAACAAAAAAAGTGAAGTGAACAAGTGGGTTTCATTGGTCCTACTGAAGAGAGTACAAAGAACAAGAAGAAAACAGCCCTAGGTGGGAAAAGGTGAGTCTGATTTCTAATCTTGTGTGTGTAATTATGGTGTTAAATGTGCAAGTGCAAAGTGAATAGATGAGATGGCATAACTAGAAAGAATTTGTGGAAGAGAGCTGAGCAGAAAAAGGCTCTGTCAAAGCCAAAAAGGATGCATGCCAACGTTGTTTCTCTTGGCATAGGTCAAAAAGCAGACTGTGTGACAAGAGAGAAATTTGAGAAGACTGAGATAATGCCCAATTAGATCATGCAGTTCACCTCCCTGGGGCCTGTGACAGACTGGTAAGGAA
>VWZT01010910.1:855209-933370 GCA_013397055.1 Pachycephala philippinensis | reverse complement strand
CGCCGCTGCCGCCCGGGACCAAGCGGCCACAGCCCGCGGGTCGGGCTTCCTCCGGGGAACCCCGCGCACCCCTCGGCCCCGCGGGCTCTGGGACGGGTAGATCTGGGGTTAGCCCGGGAAACGTAGCCGAGATGCGATTTTGTTTTTTTGTGAAATCTGAATCATACTCCTCCTGCCAGAAGTTCTTGGGAAGACCTTGCTGGGAAACACTGTTTCACATTTGTGCGGCAAATGCAAGGAAGCCCTGTGTTGTTAGGGTTTCTGTCTTTGCTTTGGAGTGCATGGTGGTACAAGACGGCAATTCAGGAGTCGATGGGCAGCCAAGATTTTCACAGTTACAGCCTCCAGATTTTTCTAGACCCCTGGCATGTTTGTACCCAAGGCAGATTTGCATCTTTTTCTACACAGAACACATTTTTATGTCCCACGACGATGCATCTTCAAGAGACTTGAATGTGTATGAGTAGTCTCTTATGGGGAACAGTGATTTGCTGTTTATGCAGATAAACTCAGGGAAGGAAAACAGCTCCAGGCAGGATTTACAGATCCTTCCCTGACTGGATCACATCTTGTTGGCTCTTCCTTGGGATGCTTGATTCAGAAGCCTCCCTTTGGCTTTTGGTTGTCACTTTTGCCATTCAGTCTCTTACTCCCTTCAGGGGTGACCTTTCATTTGGATGAATGTTGTCCCCTCAGAAGCAACAGCTCATGCCTCAGTAACAGGGAGCCCTGTTGGTCCTTGTCCCTGTGCTGTCCTTGCGCAAGGGGCCACTGAGCTTCAGGGCTCTGGAGTGTGATGCCCCGCATGGATCCTTTTGTTTGCATCCCCTGCCATGGGTGGGCAGAGAGGAGCTTGGATGTGATAGAGTCCTCACACCAGTTGCTGCCCCATCTGCTGCTGGATGGGTTTCTGGGTGACCGTGGAGATTGTGCAGGATAGAAGTCTCTCCAGAGTGGGAGAGGGTTAGGGGATGGAGAGAAGTTCCTCTTTGTGTCACAATTCCCCCTCTATCAGCAGCTGTGGGTAGGTGGGAGTCACAGCTCAGCCATGCACCGTGAGCTGGCTCTGTGGCTCCAGCTGCAGGAGCCCCCCAGCCACCTCTCCCCAGCACGAGGCGGCCCAAGACCACCCCGGTGCCAGCAGCACTTGGTGAGAACAGCACGGCTGCTCCCTGGGCTGCCCATACCTGCACAGCCGAGCCCGGCTGCGGCCAGCCCTGCGCCAGCTGGGTTTGCGCCATGGCGGCAGGACCCGGCAGGCGGGAGCTGAGCAGATGCTGAGGTGCGAGCCAGGGTGGGTGGTACAGTTTGGATGTTTCTACCTCATCTGATACAATCAGCATCGCTGTGCACATGTGAGGAAAGTTGTTCGATAGGAATGACCCATGATGCTGGGTTAATTCTGTTTACAAAAGAATAAATATTATAGCGGTGTCTTATAAAAGAGAATCAATAGCTTCCCTTTGCTGGGTGATCCCTTCATGTCTTCGAAAATCGATTCCCCCCCTGTTCCCCTCCTCCTTGCTGCACAGCTATCTGTTTTTCGGGGTGACGGGGGGGTCAGGCGATTATTGAAGTATATGTGAATTTACAATATTAACGACTCACGACGGTGTGTCCGCAGGTTCACGGTGAATTAATTATCTGTTTAAGAAGCCATGAAGAAATCAATCAATGGAAATTTCTCACTCTTTTGAGAGTGAGGGAGCTTGTCAATTTTTTTTTTAACATGCACCACATTTAAAGGAGCAGTACAGTTGTTTTTTTTACATCCGAGGACTGTCGGGAGGAAGCTGGTTTGGGGCTGAGGGAGGCCTATTCAGTTTTGTGCAGGACTGGCAGGAGCAGCAGACTCCTTTGCTGGTCTCCTTAAAGGGCAGAATACACTGAGGATACATCCTGAGGTGGTTTTGCCCTAGAGTTAAGCCAGTGGTGGCCTTCTCTGGAGGGAAAGGCATGATGTTATGTAGTGTGTGCTAGCAGACACTGTTTTGGTGGGTCTGTCACACACATGACCTTCTCCCAGCTCACCAGGTGAGCTGCCCCTCTCCTGGAGACCCATCTGCCATTGCTGAGCTGGCAGAGGACAACATGTGGCTGGGCCTCAGCTGCTCCAGCCTGGGGGCAGTGGGACATGCTCCCATGAGACAGGGAGTAGCAAACAAAGAAGAGTAGCTGAAAGCAGTGATCTCTCAAATCACCTCAAGATGTGCTGGAAGAAGTCTGGCAGAGTGCTTCGTGTCTCAGCCTTCAGCATTGACTGCCATGTCTAAACTTGGGACAGGCACTGGTGAGGGTGCAGCTATGAGGCGTAGGCTTGGCACTCCTGGACATAGCCCCTCTGGGCCTCTCTGCAGAGGCAAGGTCAGGCAGCTCTGGGCAGAAAATGGCCGAGGACTGCTTGTCTGTCCACCTGGTGCTGAAGCCATAGCCAAGGGAAGGATCCTTTTGTTCATACAGACCTGATAACTAGTTGCACCACATACCCAGGGGTCTTGGAATCATCCAAGGCATTCAGGAAGACATGGTGATGGCAGTGTGTATCGTTTACAGTGTCTGGCTGAGGTCTTTATATCACCTTGATGACTTTTTTCTGTTTGGATGGAGTTTAATGACATTTGAATACTGGATGTGAGTGTTTTTGCTGCATTTCAGCCTTTGGCAGGCAAAAACACATAGATTTTGATGCCGGTTAAAAAGCTGGCAGGAGAAAATGGCTCTCAGAACTGCTCAGAGGGTGAAGGGGTTTGTCTGTAATTCCTTATACATGTCCTGACCCTCCTGAAATCTGCCCCATCTTACCTCTCTTGTGTCTGTGAAGGATGTAATTTATTGGCACTTGTGCCATGACTGATACCCCAGTTAGAAGGGGAACAACTGAGGCAGGGTGAGACAAGAGGAAACTGAAAGGAGGAGGGGGCATGAGGGATGTAGAGCCTTTGACAGAAATGAGTTGGACACTGCCCCTTTCTCTCATCCCTAATCTCCAAACAGGCAGCAAGGCAGGGATGTTGCAGAGAGAAAGCTGCAGTATGTGGGTAGCAGGGGACAGAGGGAAGAGTGTGGGGATGGCAGGCAGCTGAAGATCCTGATAAAAAGACTGGAAGAGGGGAGGGAGCAGGGACAGCCTCTGAGTCTGCTTCTGTTCTCGCAAGCCCAGGCAGGCATGGCCCCTTCCCAGCCCCATAATCCTACTGGCCTGTGCCGAGAGGAGTCCCCGCCAGGCACACCCATCGCTGTAACCAGAACGGAGAGAAGAGCCCATATTGACACAGGAGCATCTGTGTCAGTAATTGTCATGCAGCCTGGCAAATTGCTTCAATGTGCCATCCCCTTCAGCCGCACAGCTCTGCGGTGGCAACAGGCCTGGGGGGGCTGTGCTGCTGCCAGAGAGACAGGAAGAGGCCTGGACCTGGTGGAAGGGGTCAGGACCCACAGGGACCTCCTGGGTCCTAGCCCACGTCCTAGCCCACGTCCCATAGTCTTGCCTGATGGCTGTTTGGCAGCTGCTCTGGCTGCAGTGCTCTTACTCAGCTTCATCAACCTCCATGGAATACTCCCAATTCAGACCACAAGGAGAGAAGGGGAAAATTCCTGTCAGCCTTTAGGCTGCCATTTATACCAACCAAAAGAAGTGTGAGAGGGGGTCATGCTCTCCCTCCCTCCCAGCTCTTACTTGGCTGCTGGGAACAGGGGATCCACCTACTTACTCCAGATAAGTGCCCATCTTTTCTTTTGTCCATATATGCAGCTGCATTCTGAGTCTAGACAAAGCCAAAACAGAAACAAAAGGTGAGGTTTCCCTAAAAAAATTAGGTCCTCAGTTTGAGGCTGCATTAATCACAGCTTTCAAGATGATGTTGGAAATTGGAGCTATTCAGTGCTCTCTCCAGATTGACCTGAGGTGCCTGTTTGTTCTTTTTCAATAATCTCTAGTTCTGTATTCCTGTGCCTTTTAATGGCAGAGCAGTTCCAGCAGAGAACGTTGAATTTGCCTACATGGATCCAGGCATACAATTTTGACAGAAGACTGCAGGCCTAATAATGAAATTCTGAGATAAGCAAGGTCTAGAATTTGGTTTAGTGCAGGACACCCTTTAAAAGACGCAGTTATTTGTAAAATGTCATGATTAAAGCCAGCCTCCTGATCTGTTGCCACTGGATACATGCTTCTTCCCCTAACAGATGTCCTGCCCCTCTTACACTCCAAGTTCCTCAGTGATTAGAGAACCAGCCAACAATGTAAAAAACAAACCCCCAAGCCCAAGCATATTTTATACTAATGATTTTACCAGCACTCCTTTAATGGCTATGGATTTTGCCTATCTGTTGGAAAATATCTCTGGGATGAAGAGTCCATAGTCTGTCTCCCAGAGGAGAACGTATTACTGGTTGGAGTTGTTCCCAAGGCATGATATGATGTAGGACTGGGAGGTCTCCTGGGCTTTCCCAATACAGTCTAGTTTGGGGTGCAGTAGGTGTTGTGATAGGGGAAGTGGGTACAGACATCCATCGTGGAGCCTGCGGGAGTTAAGAAGCAGAGTGTTAATGCCTTGCTTTCCACTTTGGGTCAGCACTGGTTCACTGCTTTGATTTCCTGCAGGTGTGTCTCTAGCCCTGGCACAATCAGCATGGGGATTTTGAGTGGCTGGGTCTCTCCACCGCTCACAGTTAGATGTTATGTCCCAGATGCTAAATGGATGGAAGTGAAGGGGTCCATGGATTTCAACTCAGTTGGCTACCGAGACCAATATACTTCATTCCTCTGCAGACCTCCCAAGGAACCATGAAATAGCTTGCTAATGGGGCAGTTGTGTCCCATGTTAGAGTGTGTATACTAGAGAGGCAGATGAAATGACTTCTTAAATACAGGTATTTCCAGGTGTTTTCCGGTATCTACACAAGCAAATAAACTGTGTAAGATAGTCCTGTTACACTCCTGGAGAATGACTGATTCTGATGGTGCTGTGCTATGAAAAACAAATGGATTTCCCGTGCACAAGGGGTGGCATCCCTGTGAGAGGTAGGCAATGTGTCAGATGAACTACACTTTGCCCTAGGTTTACTAGGAAGGAAAGCTCCAGCTGCCCTTTTGCCACATTCCTAGCGGGTCAGAAATGCCACGGGAGCAATCAATGGAAAAGCCAAGCACCACAGCTAGAGCATGGATTGAGAAGACCTGAATCAAAGGAGGAACACCATGGTTCAAAGCAGGGCTTCTGTGTTTCATATTACTGGACAATAATATTATGCAAAAGGGGCAGAGAAGCTAGGAGGGTTAGATCCTAATGCACTGCTAGAAAATCCAAACAACTGTTCTCATGGAATATATTTGCGGTGCTCACATTGCAACTACTGCCGGAGTACCTAACAGGATAGCTGGGGAATTCATAAACTTGTCCAGTGTGTGAGTATCTGATACAGGGCAGATGTTCATTTTGAGGCCTCCAATGGGCTTATGTTACAAGAAAAAGGTTTTTCTGCAAATGCTTCAGAGCCTAAAGACTTTACAAATGGAATGCCTCTTTCTGAGATCTGATTTCTGCCACTTCCTTTCCTGGTGGAGACAAGCTTCTATGTGCTTGACTCCTAGAGTTCAAGTAATAGCTAGGAGGTTCCAATCAAAGTTATATCCATCATTAATCCATTCAGATACAAGCCCATATGGGGGCATGCCTGCCCTGCAGAAGAGCCCAACCAGAGGCCTGCAAGAAGAGAGGTTTGGCCTGTGCCAGCTTTCTATGTCTGGGCACATTCTTCCCGGGCTACGCATGAACAAATAAGCCATGCCTCTTGAATCCAGCCAATTCCGACCTCTCCTGCATAGTGCCATGCTTCAGAGCTCAGTTCTGAGTGTGCCTGCCAGCACAGGCACACCCAGAGAGAGACAGTGCCTTCTGTCAACTGCTGATGCTCAGTGGAGAGAGTTGGCCAAGGACACAGAGGAAAGGAGTAGAAGAGTGAGGGCTTGAACCTGGATTCCAACCAAGCACACTCTGTTTATGACTGAAAGCTTGAACAACAACAACAGAAAGGTTGTTTTTTTACCAGAGAAAGCTCTGTCACTGCAGACTTGCTGTGACCTTTCTGGCCTGTTGGAAGAGGATGTTGGAAGAGTCTGCCAGGCAGCCAGCCTGACTCCTTCAGTTCTGCACGAGGCAAGGAAGGAAAGTCCACTTCGGCCTCTGAGCTGGTGCTCTGCAGAAACTGCAGTCTCAGCTACACTGGCTGATTCTTCCCTGGGAAATTTTCCAGACCCACACCTAAAGGAAGAGTTTCCAGAACAGAACTTGCAACTCAGCTTGTGGTAAGAACTTGGTCTCTGCCATGAACCAAGGCAGCAGGGAGAGGGCTACATATCCAGTGGATTACTTAGATGTGTTTTGATCTCAAACTGCTCCTAGCATTCCTACCAGCAGGAATCTATATTTCTGTCTTTTCTATTACTTTTTAATACTTAAATCTTCTTAATACTTAAATCCCAAAGGCTGGATTCCTCTTTTGGCTATGCCAAGTGGAGTGAAAATAACCTGCAAGAAAGATCTTCCAGAATCACATGTGAGTGATGAAGATCAAAATCATTAAGCCAGAGGAGGTTAATTTACAGTTTACAAGTTACTTAATGTGGCTTAAGGAAATCCACTGAAGCCCTGGGCTTCCTTGATAATTTGCATGTTGAATCCAATGTGTCCATCACCAAGTGTCACCTGGCTGCATGTCCCCTTCACCATACCTCACTGTGATAGTATGACAGGAGATCTTAAAGGTATCTACTACACAGACTTTACCACTATTCAGGTTCTCAAATGTCTTCTTTCTCAAGGCAATGATGTGATGGTGACAGCAGAGGCATCACCCTCACACAATGTCTTGTGATGAGAATGGGCTGTGGTGCTGAAAAGGATGGGTTTTGGAGGTCTGTGTGGAGCATAGATGCCCCTGTATGTCTTTTGTATGTCTTTTGCCCTGCTACAGAGTGCCCAAGCCTCCTTCTCATCACTGCTTGTGAGTGAATCCCTCTGCAGTCCTGCAGCTTGGAGACGTGTCTAAGTGGCTGCACGAGGGCAAAGCAGAGGGACAACAGGTTGTGCAAAATTCAGGCCCAGCTGCTGTGAGATGCAAGGAAGTCAGCACCTGCAGGGATGGCCTGCTCAGCGTGTGAGGTGCTGCAGCCTATGGTGTCTTTGCAGTGAGACATTGCACCTTTGTATTAAACCAAGTATTAAACCACTAATCACTGGGGGAAAATTGAAACAGGTTTGGCTTCCTTAGGGTGGCTGCAGGAGCGACCTTAATGGGAGAGCTGCTGTGTCCATGACTAGGGAAAGGGTTGGTCATTTTCTCTCCCCACACACACCTCAGGTTTCCCATCATCTTGCCCCCTTGATCTGCCAGTAGTGCTTGGAAGAGAAGGCTTTGCAGCTTCCTGTTGCCCAGATGTCCAGAGTTGGAGAATCAGGGGCTGGCAGTCCCACACTGTCACTCCCTGTGTGAGTGTACAAGTGAGGCACACGTGTCCGGGAAGGGGCATTGTGTACACACTTCTCCATTCACAGTGGCTTAGCTCAAGTGCCCCCCTCCCTCTCCAAAGCATCCCTGACACTCTAGGTGAATATTTGAAAGACAGGATCTGGGCTTTGGTTCGAGAGCCTCTTTGTACAGTGCTAACTGGTTTCAGGGCTGTAATTATCTCTCCAAGAGAAGCTGTAAATTGGATTAAGGCACGGAGTTGCAGCTGAGTGAGCTCCCTCCATTGCCCCACCTGGTGGGCTGCTGAGCGATAACAAAAAATGCCGAGAAATCGGATTTGGATTCTGCTTCACACTCATGGCTTCCTTCTGGAAAAAATGAAATTTTTCCGGCAGAAAGGGCTGGCATGGGTTTGCTGGCAGTATCAGTCCTGCGTTTGTATCATCTGCTGGCACTCTTCCGGAAACGCGATCCCCTCCGTTATCAGAGAGAAATAAATAAATAAACAGCAGGAGATGTTTTGGCAAGGAAGGAGGAATCGCACCAAGAGGCGTGCACATACACGCGCGTGCACACACACACACACACACACACACACACACACACACACACTCTCTCACCTCGGCACCGTGTTTTCACAGCCCGAGCTGTCTGTTGCAAGCAGAGGTGGCAGCACAAGCACAGGGAGATGTTTTCTACAATTTTTAACATTCCTGTCATCTGGGATGAAAGAAGAGCCCATTTTTAACAGCTTATGTTCGAGGCATAGAGCACCTGGGCCTTGTATTACTTATGGTGCAAATTACCACCCCTCTCTCCTAGGATCTCTCCCCATGCCCTTGAATAAAGTGCTGTTCCTTCCCCGTGAGTGCTTTCAGCCTAATATAGGAGGCACCAAAACTTACATGGACAGGCAGTCTAAGTTCCATGGCTGATTTCAGCATCTTGTTCAGGACAGACTAACATGAGGCTCTTTGGCTTTTGATGTAGGAGAAGCTTCATATCTGGGTTCCTTTTCATACAGAGATGTGTATTTTCCTTTGGAGACACAGGTGCACTGCACTGCAGGTACCTTTGCAGGGATCAGTAGGAAACGCAGCAGGAATGGGCAGTAGCAATGCAGGCCCTTGAGACAAACCATCAGGTTACACTCTGAGCTTGTGGCACCCATGCAAAGTACCATGGCTGACACAACTCCTTTCCCAGACAAAGTTTATGATGGAACCTTTCTGTCCATGGAAGAACCAGATTAACCTGGGTTTGGACACAGTCTAAAGCACTGCCTTCTCTACACAAGAGATTCCAGTACTATCTTTTCAGGTGAGGCCAATTAGTAATTTGTCCATAATCAGATTTATCCTGGCTCTTACATCTATCAAATGGAGCTTATGCCTGCAGTCTTTTGCACACTGCTGTCTGCAGGGTTTCCTCTGGCTGCTGGGCAGCTCCAACCAACCAGCAGCTTCCCACCCCTCCTGGCCACAGGGGACACTGGAAAAGGTGTCCCTTGTGTCTGTGGTGGTGTCACCTGTCTACGATTGCGTCTCCGTCTGCCTCTGCCCATCAGCTGCTCCTGCCAGCTGGCAAGAAAGCACCACTGGCAGGGACTGCCAAGGGCTGCCCCAGGCTGCATGGCTGCTGGGGGAGGAGGGGTGCCTCTGACAGGAGACGCACTCCAAAAGACCTAAAGACAAGTGATAAGCCAGGGGAAGTAAACACCCAGTCAACTGGCATGTCCCATGACCTATGAGACCAGTAATCCACTGTACTGGCTGCACTGTGTCAGCCAAACCATTCAAATGCTGTGGAGGTGTTCTCCAAACTGCCTCCTAATATAGCTTCTAACCCCTTGTGTCCCCAGACATCCAGGTCTCAGCCGAGTCCCTGTAATTCCTCTTGTCCTGCAGTCTGAGGGCAGCCGCTGCGCCATGTCCGTGTGGGCTGATGCACCCTGGGGAGGGCAGCCCTGGCCCTGAGGCCGAAGGGTGCTCTGCCAAGTAAAGCCACCCTGGACCTGCACAGAGGAGGCCTTCTGCAGCCTTGCTCCTCATCACAGCTGGTGCTTGCCTTGTGTTCCTTTTCTCTGGTCCTGATCTCACACTACAGTGCAGCACTACAGCAGTGTGCCTAGAACAGCCTGTCGGTCTCTCTTCTCTCTCCCCAGCCACCAAGAAACCTATTTTATCCTCTGCTGACTTCTTAGAAAGCGAAAGAAATGTTCCAGGGCTCAGTACTTGCAACTGAGTTCAACTTGGACGTATGCCCTGAAAATAGAAAGGCCACATCCCTTATCAGGACCCAGATCTCCTGAGGATACATGTAGCCTCACTTTCAAAATGTCCCAGCAATTGCCACATATCCTACAAATTCCCCCCAAATCACGATGGGGTAGCGAGCAATTTCCTACTGGAAATTCTGTCTTCCTTTGGGTGCCATCTAATGCTGATCTTTATGTTTCTGTCAGCTTAACTTATTATTTGGTATTCAATTTGGCAATAAAATTTTTATATACCAGGCACTGTGTATTACAGATACACAGATAGATACATGTTTATGTGTGTGTGTTCCTGTAAATTATAATAAGAATTTTGTTATTTTGTTCATCAGGCTTAGCTCCATTTTTCATGACTATAAAGCTTTTGTAAATCCTAACATGGAGACAACAAATACATCTATTCTTATCACTGTTAAAACTTCTTCAGTGATAATGTTTTTGGTTTCTTTTGCATTTAAATATTGAAAGACACTAGTATGGGAGCTGCATGTTTAACTCCAATCTTCCAAAGAAGGACTGAATGTTTGTAAATTATATTTTAATTTCATTACTCATGGACTTTACCATTCCGGAACCGATAAGGATTTAAGCATGTGCTAGGAGTTCAGCACATACTTAAGTGCAGGGTACTTAATGAGGAATTTTAATTGCTGAGTGCCACTAGTAAGTAAGACGCTGAATTTTTCCCCAGAAGTGACTACAGTTCATGGTGGTCCTTTAATGCATTTTGCCAACCTCTTCTAGAGCCCCTGAGGTCATGAAGTTTGCATGGCTGTACTGATCACCCCTTCTTGACTACTCTCCCTAAGAGACTGTTACATGTCCTCTATATAATTTTGGAAATTATCTTTATTTTACACCCAGAATGTTGTTTTTGCAAACATTTTCCCTCCCTGTATGGATCTGTGTCTTTCATACCTTTCACTGTGCGTTTTATTGTCCTTGCCATTTTAAAAGCAGGAACATGATTTATAGATGAAATTAATGAGTAAATCACCTGATGGTGAAGTGATCCTGGATGTCGCAGTGCTTTATACCCGATGCTGGTGCAAAAAGAACACAGATATCTGGGCTGTTCCAGATTCCCTGTCCTCCGAACAATATGGCCTTGGGCTCAATACAGCTAAGGCTCTTGCTCCTGCACGTTTTCCTTTCTGTGGCATAGAGGACTGCATGGTTCTGGTAACATCTTATTTTCTGCTTATCTGGCTGCAGTTGGGTTTGTGACTACAATTAAAAGCATCAGGCCCAATCCCTCTGCAATTTAACAACCCTGGAGTTAGTGGAGTTGCTTCAGTGATGAATTTGGTCTGAAAGCTTCTGTTCTGGTTTTAGTTGGATGCCCATAAGCCCAGACCTAAGGTATGTCTTGGGTGAATTTATATTTATTTTTGAGAAAGAGACAGCCAAAGAGTTAGACGCCTTTCACATTCAATGTAAATCATTAAAGGTTGCAGAGTATTCTGCATAGAAATAGGTTTATTTACTTCTGTCATTCTAGCAGGTTGTTTTTGTCTCTCCATGACTCTCTTACTTCACATACAGGATATAGGACACGGCAGGTAGGATGCCTCAATTGTACCAGTGCCTAACAGGATGACTTTGGCAGAGCCTTTTAATCTCTCTTTCCTTGAGTCCAGCTGC
The DNA here is from genome assembly GCA_013397055.1 of Pachycephala philippinensis. Lineage (NCBI taxonomy): Eukaryota > Metazoa > Chordata > Aves > Passeriformes > Pachycephala > Pachycephala philippinensis. Next base: position 921,981 of record VWZT01010910.1, on the reverse strand, counting down.
TATTTCTTTGACCTATGTTGTTAAAGTGCAGCTTCCTTTTCATGCCCCAGACAGCTATAAAGAGCCAAGTGAAAACCTCTCAAGATTTCTGTTAGAGCAGTACAGGTAGTCTCTGCACCCAAAAGCTTGTAAATTAAATAGCCAGTAGGGACAAGCGGGGGGAGTGAATGAGCCAGCAGTCCAGCTTTTAAATGGAGAATTACACATTCCCCAGAGTAGTCTCTGTTTTCCTGCAGTTTCAGCCTCCCTGGTTCTTCTTTCCCAAACAGTAAATTTCTCACAAACACCTGTTCCTCTCTTTGCTAAAATTTAGTGTCTTTTTTCTTTTTTCCTCCCCCAAAAAATTCAGGTTTATTCCTGATCTTAAAGCAAGCAAACAGGAAAAGCCAAGCTGGAAGGAAAATGAGTCCTATTGCTACTCAGAGATGTGCACCATTCTCCCCTCGCCACTGCTTGCCATTGCAGAGAGGTTGGGCTCAGGACTCATCCAACCTCATGGGGCTCTGCTGGGAGCTGGAACTGTCCCTTAGTGAGAGATTTGAGCGTGGATTCCAAGATGCCCCACAAACGTGTTTGCCAGGAATTTCTAGAGAGAAGGAAAGGCTGACACAAATGGGGTGAAGGGATGCAGAAGGGAAGGGAGAGAAACGGTGGATGGGCAGGAGTCCCATTTTGGCTTTATCTATATAAGAAGTTTTAACTGTAGCAGCAGGGTAAGCACAGTACATTTCCCTCTAGCATTTACACTGATACAAATAGGCTTTTTAGCAGTTTAACTTTATTCTCTTGTAGGCATGAAATTAAGCTACACAGGTATTAGGTACACAGATACCAGTATAACTGTGCTTACAGTCTGAAGGGTTTATACTGATTTAGCCACAGGGGTTTTTAAGCAGATTAAAGAAGTTAAAAGATGGTATTTAAACCATCACTAGTAATGTACATCAATTCCTAGCTGCAGTCTTACTGTTATCCATGTACACATTTTCTGTACTGACATACATAGATGCACATAAGTTTTTGCATCCAAAACATGCTAATTGTCCTTTTTCTTTCCCCCATTTTGTTCTTTTAACCAACAAGTGAATAGTGTGTGCAGTCTGAAGTTTAATTTTGTTCTTCCCTTCTTTATAATTTGAAGTTGCTTTTCTAGCTTCAGAGAACCATAGGGATGAGAGAAGGAAGGAAAATAAAGATTTGCTATTGCTCTGCTTTTTCAAACTCCCTCAATTTCAGACTAATTGCAGCATAACTAAAAGAAAAAATAAAAGTTGAAAAGCAAGCAACCAATTGAAAAAAGACAGTATTTTCTGCAACACAGTCAGCACCAAGTGTGAGTCGGGAAAATTCTGCCTTCTCATCAGCCCCACTTTGGGAATTAAATTAAATAGTTTTTTAATATTTCTAGTTCCAGATTTTTTAAAAAGATATATATATTAAAAAAAAAAAAGGGGAAATTGAGGAGGAGAACAAGGAAAGGAGGACAGGTAGAGAAAAGCATAGTTTGATAGCAAGAGGGAAGGCAAGAACATAGTAAATGTGGAACAAGGGAGTCAGGTGTAGGAAAGTGAGGTTTTGTGTGAAAAGATAGTCAAGGTAGAAGGGAGGAGCCTGTGTGGCCCATTTCCATCTGCATCCCAAGCACAGTTTTTTTAAAAAAATATTTCATGCAGCTCATGGCAATGTGTGCTTCTGTGCATGCATAAAACAACAGACTGGACTAGCTGCTGGCTTAAACCCTCTCCTTCAGCCAGTGGTTTAATTCTGACTGAGGCTGAAGCATCAAGTATATACCATTGGTTGTAGCCAGTGAAGTCCTATCAGCCATATTGGCTAGCAAACCCTAGACATGGCCATGAAAAATATGATAAAAACCTTACTATCTTGTGACAGTGCTGTTGAAATTATCGCCTCCCTGTAAAATCCCACTGCCATCCCCACTCACCTTCTTCCTCATAGAATTAAAAAACAAACATGAAACTAAAACAATAAAGTTTTGAGGGATTAGTAATTCACTGGAGAAAGCCCCACTTTTATAAAAGATCCCAATTTAAATAAACCTGTTTGGTTTCCTCTGCAAATCTCATTAAATGCAGAATGGATGGAGCCATATAGAAAGGCTGAGGGCTGGATGTTCAAAGCGCTGGATGTTCAAATGTGGGAAGGAGACTTGACTAGAGCACAGGTATGTGGGGCTGGCAGATGGATAGGTGTGTTTCAGGTGTGTGGAGGAGTGGCTGAACATGAAGGAGACAGAAAGCTACCTTTGTGAGACTGGGCTGACAGGCAGGAAGGATACTTTAGAAGTACAGAAAACTTCTGGTACAACTCTCTTCTGCCGTCAGCTTTCAGGTGGCCCTGGGTAAATCACTCAGTCTTTCATACATGGCAGACAGTCTCAGTGGAAACCCCAGGGAGTTAATCCTTCAGAGACTGAGATGCTCATATTCTGCAGTAGTAGGGCTCAGACAAGCACTTCAGAGGGGATACATACATGGACTGTGGCCAGGATACTCTTGAAAATCTTTGCAGTGGTGTAAGTTCCCCTCCTACTCTGCTACCTCACACCTCACCCTGGTGATCCTTATCAGAGCCGAGCTCCAAACAAGTTCTCCCAGTGTGCTGGAATGTTGTCACGCTTTGCAAGCTTTGGACCTGCTATTGCCTTATTGTTCTTAAAGGTGATTTAAAACACTATCTAGGGCAGCTGGTCAATGCTGGTAATTCAGACTGAGCAAGAGTCCAAAGACAGGACATCTCTGAACTGCTTTTCTTGGATGGAGTCTGTAGACAAGCTCCCCAACACCCACGTCAAAGTGAACATGTCTCTGCAGAGAACCGGTGGGACGAATAGCAAACCATCTGCACCTTCAGTCACTAATGGCCGAAATGATGCTAGGAGAATTCAGCAAGTGTTTTAGTCTACAGAGATTGATAAACGTTTTCAATTTCAGTCTACTGACAAAGTGCAGGTTTAGCTTTATCTCTCAGTGGCATCTGGACTATGAGGAGAGCCATAAAAACGGGGCATTTGAATGATCTTGCAAGAACATCTTGCTGGTTCAGCAAAGCTCCAAGGATTTTTCTCAAGTGACACCATTCCCAGTTGGAGCATATTTACGTTATTGTGGAAAAGACTCCTGCTCCTGGTAATTGCCATGGTTGACTCTGAGGCAAGGCTGCATGAAGCCTTTTAGATAATGCTGCAGTAAGTCTATCATAAACACCAAAGACAGATTAGATCAAAACCTACTGGTGGTAGTCATGGCCCAGGACCCTCTGAATTTAGTGTAGCTATTCTCACTGGGTTTTTTTGTCTGGTGAATCTGTCTAGCACCACTTGTCTTGGCTCTTTGGTAGCTAACTGGGTAACAGGGAACCTCTTATCACCAGGGGCTTCCATTTGAGATGTCCAACATCTCCAGTGGTCATCTGTGGGGCATGAGAGAATGGGGTTTCCAGACAGATGTTCATCCAAAGCCTCCAGTTATGCCTGTTCACATGTACCCTGACTGACTCTGTCAGCCTATGTGAAGTCACTGACTTCCAGGTCCAGTCTGAACACATTTGGATTTGATTTCCTTCCCCTTTCTTTTCTCCATGGGTTCTACCGAACTCCCTCCCCAGTCCCAGATCCAAAAGCATAATGGCTTTATGTAGCTTGTAAAATTCTATTATCTCTGTATTCAAAACTCAACAACTGGGAAATGGCTGTAATAAGCGTGTTATTAAGCGTGTAAATACACTTTAACTTCAGACCTCCAAAGGAAGTCTCTTGCTGTCTTCCTCACTTTGTCCTCCATGTTTTCGCCACGTGTTTGGATTTCATGGATATGCCTACTTTTCCCCCTCTTCCTGACTGGTGTGCTGTCCCATTTGACTGTGTTGAGGACAATGCTCCCCTCTGCTGAGCGTGCCATGGAGTCTCCTGGCGAACCCAAGGTCTTAGAGGGAAGACAGGTTCTTGGTGAGGATGGGGGTTTTGGGGAAGGAGGGAGGAGGGTGAGGGTAGGGAGGGGAGGAAAACATTAAAAAAAAGAAAGAAGCCAAGTGCATTCTTTCTGCAACACTCAGGAAAAAGAATGTTGCACAGGGGATTGGAAAGGCGAAATTTTTTCACATCCAAATGGATTGCAATTTCCCTCCATTTAGCACCTGAAGGTAATTAGCTCGAAGAGACTGTCGGCTGAGAAACACGTTCATGGAACATTAACTCTCATACATTCTCCAGTTGCAGGGAATTAATAGGAAAGATTAAAGTTTAAAGAGAGCAAAATGCCATTACCTCGCAAGCCACCTCTCTCAGCGGCAGTAACTAGCCCTCACTAACCTAAAAGCACCATTGGAGTCCCTGGCTCCTGCTTCAGGCAACGACAGATGAGACGGGCCCCTGCTCTGCCCCGAGCTGCCCGTCCATGGGCTCCGGTGACCTGCCCGCGGGCAGCGATGGCAGCAGGGCTCGTGGCTCTGGCAGAGATGCGTTTGCCGGCTGCCGTACGAGTGCACACGTGCACGTCACCTTGGGGCCAACACACGTGTGCAAGCGCCCCAGATGTGCGCTCCATGGGGGCCTGCTGGTGTCTTCTCACTGCGACACGAGCTATGGTGCCCCAGGAACAGAGCGCCCAGCAGTGGTCCCTGTGTGCTCCCACCAGTGCCTCAGGTTGGCGTGTGGGGCAGTGGGGAGGGATCCCCCATGGCATAGTCTCTGTCCCGCTCCTGTTCCCTGCTGGCACACCAGCACCCGTGCAGGGATGCTGGCAGCGTGCTGGGCTCATGCACAGTCCAAACTGCAACACCGCCACACCAAAACACCTCACAGCTGAACCGGTTCTGTGAATGGTACCAAACCTCTCCTGATGAGGGGTTATGCCTTCTTCTCAGATGGAAGACAAAAAGAAAGCATTAAAGGATGGGGGCCCTATTTTGGGGTTTTGGGGGTAAAGTTTATATAAGCTTCTGCACTTTAAAGATTTCCTTGTTGCTTTAGCATTTCAGGGAGAGAGCATGAGAGAGAGAGAGAGAGAGGGAGAGGGAGAGGGAGAGAGAGCGAGAGCGAGATGAAATTGAGACATGGAAGAATTTATTGCCCAGAAAATTCCATTCTGCTATCTGATTCGAAAAGTCCAGTCCCCCCAGCTTCGGAAAATCTATTTTCCACATTTTAATACCCTGCAGAACAGTCCTCATAACTCATCCGAGTGTGTTAAGCACAGTTTTATTAGATCTGAAACAAATTTTGGTGGGGAGATACTATAGGTCATTAACCATGGAGTAATTTTATCCTTGTTTCCCTAATGATGCCATAATGGCGAGCGAATTTCTTAACTAAAGACCAAAGAACATTTTGAAGGTCAGTTTCATCTGTGAGCTCCTTCAAGCGCTTCTCGGAGAAGATTGGAAAACTCGCCGATTTTTTGAAGAGTCATTAATAATGTGAAAGCTGAAAGAGCTCTCTCCCATTTGCGTTCCTGCTTTTTACCTTTTAATTTTATATCGCTTTAGTCCCTTTCTTTTTCTCCCTCACTCTCTCTTTTTTTAACTCTCTTCTGGAGTGGCCCCTCATGCAGCTGAAAAATGAAATGGGCCATTCCTGAGGGCATCCTGAGCTGAGCCGAGGCAGGGCAAAGATCCAGGAGGGGGAAAGGGCAGCCCTGGCACTGGGTGTCCACCACCACAGCCTGGCACCTGCTGCCATAAATGTCGCCCCAGCAGCCCTGGGTGCCTGGCCAAGGGGCATCCTGCTCCCCTCTGCTCATGTAAATCTGGAGAGGGGTTATTTGAGCCTACAGCACTGCATCCCTGCTAAAGGAGGGAGAGGAACAAGGCTGTCCCCTCCCTGCCTAACAGGGCACATGTGTTTTTAGTCTGTCTGAACGAGCTCACATCTGGACTGCTGAGGGTTGTGCTGGCAGAGAGACCTCTGCACTGAGTGTGCCTGGAGGTGCACATGCCTGCGAGCGTGTGTGTGCATGTGAGCTCCGTGTGTTGGGGACCATGAGACATTACCCGGGGGATGTGAAATACTGATAAATCTTTTTTTTTAAATGGATATATAAACACACCTGTGTGTGAATTGCCATTATAGATACATAGATACATTGCAAATGGATGAAATTGTTAAAAAAATTAAATAGCAATAAGCTGCATGAGGATTATATGTAGCCTGTATACACACATATGCTGGGACTGCAGGTGCTTGGGGGGCACATGGAGTAGGAATTAGGGTGTGCAATATTCAGTTTGTATGGATCACTGTGCTCAAGATTAAAGTCTGTCTATATGTATATTTCATATGTTTGGGGGAACACATGGGGTCTGATGGTGTGTTGATTTATAACCCTCTGTCTGTGTGTGTAGTGAAGAGGGTAACAGGCTAACACTCTCTGTGTTTGTGTCAGGGGTGTATGGTGGGGTTTCTGGCTGTATCACAGGCATGAGTGGGCACAAGAAACCTTTTGGTATGTGTGTGGTGCAGTGGAGGCTTGGCTCTGAGCGTGTGTGCATGTGTGTAGGTGTGTGCAGGGGGTGTATGCCCCAGAGAAGGTTTGTCTGTGCCTCCATTAGAGAGCGCCTGGCAGTGAGCAGGCCTCTGTGCTTATGTGTTTTTCTCTCCCTGGGTGTGTACGCTTCAGGCGCCTGCATGTGTTGCGTTTGCAGATGATGTGGGCTACATCCTCAGCTGATGTAAAGCAGCACCAGAGACTATGAAGCAATTTACACCCACTGCAACTCCAGCACAGCCTCAGGCTGGAGGCAGTGGGTCTGGGGGGTGTGGGCTGAGATGCTATTCCATACCATGGGAATGGAAGACTTCCAACCTGGAACAAGACCTTCTCTCATCCCCTCCGCCCCCCGTTCTCCAGCCCATCACTCACATTTGAGGCAAGAACTATGGGGGGATGTGTGTGTGTCTATTTGGGGAGGGAGCGCTCCGAGGGGAGGGGGGCAGTGTGGTGACACACTCTGCTCCCAGATGTGATACCAGCGATAATTTCAATTTTATGCCTTTGTTATGGCTTTAATCACTTTCTTTATGCGTTTTGTTCCAGCGATCAGGGAGAGACACCTGATAGGCAAAAAGGATATCAGGGGAACAATTTTTATTTGGAATGTGGTGAGAAGTCTAATTAGAATTTGAATTCTGCTGAGCCTTGAAATGGTCGGTACTTTATCCTGATCGCCTTAGATATTGTTTCGAGTCAATCATCTGTCATAGTGCGGCACACTGGAGAGAAAGGCTCTCCATCCAGCCTGGTCTCTCTGTCGGGCTGGGGGCTGCTGGTGGGGAAAGGAAGGGTGACAAGAGGGAGGGCAGTGGACTTCGCTCTGCTAGATAGGCTCCCCAGGAATAAGCACAAAAGGAGAAAACCCTTGGCACAGAGGTTTACCTTGCTGTGTACTCCTAGTTTTGCTGTGGGGTGCTGTCTGCTGGCCCCTCTCTCATCATTGCAGGGCTGTCCCCTTCAAATAGTGGATGAGGAGGACTGTGGGTCAACATAAATGTCCCCCCAGCTGCTGACTGGGAGAGGAGCAGAGCTAGTGAGCTCCACATGACTCAAGGATTTTGCCACTATCTTTGCTCTGCCGATTAAGCATTCTGGAAGGTCAGTTCTCACAGACAGACAGACAGACAGACAGCTAGGCTAGGACGGATGGATGGACGGATGGACGGACAAGTGTGGGTTGGAGTGGCCATTCAGATGGATTTGTATGGGACAGAGGCAGAGATGGTGAACCAGTGACACATAGGGTTGGATGTGGTACTTAAAGGTGGGAGTGAAGAGGGACATGCCTCATCAGACTAAGGGCAGTAAGCACACTCATGAAGGGGTTTCTTCAGACTCAGGTTGATCTTACTTCATTTGTGCTACCAGAACACAAGAAAAAGAGAACCTGGGAACATGACAAGACACACAGCAATTTTCACAATCCTTCTGGCTTCAATCTCTGTTCTTAATAGTTAAAAAACCCCAAAACCCTAAACAAAACACACAAACACACCCCTGCCAAACCCATTATGAGTCCTAGCATTTGAAAGCTAAAAGCCACTCCAAAGCTCACCAGAATATCTCCAGTAACATCCTTCCTCCTTGTCCCCAGTCTGCAGTGCCTCCCCTTGGTGAGATCACAGCTTTCAGTCCCGATCAAACCGCTGCAGTACTGAGTTTAAGATGAACTGCACAATGGTGTGATCCCTGCTGCTAAGGAAAAGGAGGCACACAGGCAGGACTGCAGCATGATCTATGTACCAGGAGAGATGAACTGAGGAGAATCATGAACAATAGAATCATTCCAAGATTCCTAAACTTATTTAAATTGATGGTAAAGTCTTTATTCTGTGCCATTCCTGCACTTTGAGATGGTGCCTCATTCTGAATACAACATAAATGTCTGTAACATGAAAGATACAGATTGGTTTGGCTGTTGAAGAAAAGACAGTTGAATGTTTTGCCTTCTTGAGAGAAGCAGAAAATGACCTGGGACTGGGGGCTAATTAAAAGAGTTGCAGGCATCTGCAAAAATTTGCAGATAGGAAAGCCATTTGAGTAGTTCTTTCTAAAGTGTCAGCATTAGGTTTCAGAACTGACATACTGAGATGGGTGTAGGCAGCTCGTGCCTTTCTCAGCTACAGTCCAGGCTGTCTGCAGACTCAGGCAGACATTGCTGTATGTTTTTATGTTCAATTCCCTCCTTAACAACTCAGCAGGGCAATACTTCTTTTTTTTCCTTTTTTCTTCCCCCCCACTTTTTTTGGTTTTTTTACATTGAGAAAGTGGGTAGTGTCAAAGCTTAGTTCTAAGGACTCGTCTACAAATCCTTGGATAGTCATGTTGACAACTTTGGAATGTCTGACACAAAAGCCAGTCTTTCATTTACACCTCAAAAATGCATCTAGGATTGCAAACATTATTATTATTACCATTTGCCTCTTAGCACCACTCAGAACAAAGACCCTTGTTGTGCTGAGCACTGTACAGATGCACTGGGAGAAAATAAACAAATGCACGTTGACTTGCCTGAGTTTCCATAGTGTGGCAATGTCAGAGCAAGGAATGTAAACTAAACCTCCAAGTTCCTCTTGCTAGGCCAGGGATGGCCATTGTGTGCCTTCAAGCACTTTGAGCAGGACTTTTGAGTCATGACTATACCATGCAGCTGTCAGTGAGCCTGTGCATGCACAGGGCTTCTGGCTAGTGCCACACCACCAGCAATGCAAATGATGAAGCCAGCAGGAACACATTTAATTCTATGTTCTTGGGCTCCTGCTGCAATTTCAGTCCAGCTCCAGTTGGGGCATCCCTGTGAAGTGCTTCCAGAATTCCCATCCTCTCAGGTCCTCGCCAAACAGATTTTGATGTACTTCTTGCTGGCTCAGGAAGGTTGGATAACCCTGCAAAGTCTGCCCACACTAGCTGGAGCCGGGAGATTTGTTTTAGACTAATTCTCTGACCTTCTCACTGTTTCCTTCCTTGTTCTCTTATGTCTTTAGACTTATTCAAGTGAAGTGCTGATTTTTTTCCCCCCTCACTGCTCCTGAACACTCAAATCCATGCACAGTCCCACCTAGCTTGCCAGCTCTGGCTGAGGTAAATTCTGGCAAAATGGCCTTAGCCTTTCCAGAAGGCAAAGCTGAGACACAGGGTTGTATCCAGCTCCCTGCAAAGGCAGAGCATGAAGTCAGTTATTCCCCAGAACCAGGCTCAGCGTAACCAACCCAGATAAGGGGATCTGATCTCTGGGTTCAAGCAAGAGAGCTCAAAAGAGGGTATTGGAGAAGGCCTTTCTGGGAGAGAATCAAAGATAAGAGCATTGTACCCTTTGGGGGTTCTTTGGGGTCTGTCGTTTGAACCCACACCCCAGTGAAGTGCCAGCTCTGGGGACGCAGAGAGTGCTGCATGCCTCCCTTCCCCTCCAACAGCAGCCCTGTGTCTGTGGCTCAGCTCTGTCCTCTCTTCCAAAATGCAGACATCCCTGGAGCTCTGAAGTCTTTTCCCTAATCAGCCCGTTTCCCCTGGCATGGTCCTGGGACAGTGTGGTGCTTGCAGGCTCTGAGGTGTCTCTATCATTGGCTGTCAGGTGAAGCCCTCCCTAAGCACTCCAGCAAGCCCTTCTTTATTTATTTTTAAAATTCCCCTGAGCCTACGAAGGTCATTTGAACAAATTGGAGCTGACAGACATTAACTTGGAAAAAAGCCCATTGCACCATGGTAAACTCTGTTTAAAGAGAAGCAAAAGTGCCAGGCAAGGGAGGAACAAATGATGAGAGATTTGTCACTGTTACCGTAAGTTTAGGAGTTGAGAATGTCAGCTCTGGCCTCACCTTCTCCCATTATGCATTATTACACATTCCAGCTTTGCTATTTCCACTGCAATAGCTCCTGACAGAGCAAATGGGCTGAACTGGGATGTTGCGCAATGCCACAGGGTCAGCCATTCCCAGTGCCAAGGAGATCATGAGGGCAAATTAAATTGGTGGGCCATACACCTAGAGACGAGGGAGGGAACTAACGCCCAAAGATGAGGTGCTTCAGTCCAGGCCCCACAGAGAATCACCATTTGAGGTGCAAACCAACCTCAGACCATAAATGTGCCCCTTCCAGTCCCCAATCCTTGAGCCTAGGTTGCATCTCTGTGTGATCTCAGGAATCCATGCAGCAGTGGGGAGATGAGTGTGGTTTCATACCTCAGTGTGTACCTGGCTGGGGAGCACAGCACTGCCACAGCTCTGAGCCCACCCTCCACTGAGGACACAAAACCAAGTGCCTCAGCCTGGACACTGAGGTTTATCTTTCAGGGACCTGCATTGCAGAGATAACCTCAACAAGCCACGGCCATTGCTAGCTCGTCTCTGAGGGACTGGGGATAATTCTTTCCCTTCAGCCGGCAGCCAGAAGAGCCACCTGAAGGGTGGAGGGAGATGGAGAGGGAGAAGTCAGATGTATCAGTCTTAGTATGACTGCTGATAAAACCTGTGCTCTGTCCAAAGACATATCCTAGTGCCTCCCATTCAATTTGCACATAGTTTCTTTATGCTTTGCTTAGTGTCCTTGAAGCAAAGGCAATTGGTTTCTCCTCTCCTCTGGGCATCATGTGGGATCCAAGTGGCTTCAGCCCCCTGCGGAGCCGCAGCAGCTGCCAATTGTTCTGACAAGCCAGGATCAAATCTCAGAGAGGAGCAGGCCCGGGACTGTCACGCTTACCTGGCCAAGTTCAGGCCAGGGCTCCCTCTACCCCACAGCAGATGAGAAAACAACTTCTCCAACTGCAGATCAGCACAGTCAGAAGTGGCAAGAAGTGGCTAATACACCTCACAGAAAGGAACCAAGCCATGCTTTTCCTCATGTTTCTTTGTCTTGGATTTCTGCAAAAATGAACAGTAGTCTTTGTGCTCACATTTTGTCCAGGACATATTACTAGAGATCCAGCACAGTCTTCCCAGACTCAGCACTGAAGGCCTTCTGCAACCAACTGAGTTATAAATAGCATCTGGCTAACCAGGCTGGGAATTTCGAAGTGTGTCAACATGGTCACTGCAGCTACTGTCACCATCTAGGCAAAACTGTCAGCTGCAGGAGAGCTGTTCCTAATCGATACCCTTCGAGATCAAGAGTGGGCCCGAGTCCTGGCAGGACTGGGTGGCTGGGAGGAAAGCCCTATCCACATATCCTGCCATGAAGAGCACCAGGGAGGTCTCTGCTGCTCACACGTGGCCCTATGCCTAGTGATCCCAGTCAGGAAGATGGAAGGCTCTTCCCTGGGTTCTTGTCCAGTATGCAGCTGCAGCTTAGCAAACTCTCCTCCAGCCCTGGGTGCGCTGTCCCTCTGCAGCACTGGCATAAATGGGATGGCCAATCTACTACGCATGAGAGATTTCCAGTCTTGGCTGAATGTTCCCGATCCACAATGACCTTTGTTCCAACAGTGAATGGTGTTAACCTCAACTTTCTGTGTTTGGGCTCTCTGCCCAGCTTTATGGTTAAGCGTTACAGCAATGCCTTTCCTGTTGCCCAGTTTCTCCCTTGGAAAAGAAGATCGCATTTCTGCAGTGCTGCAGTTAGACCTATTTGACCTTTCCCTCTCTTGTGGATGCCCGGATAAGTCAGAGGGGGCTGGGCAAAGATGGGCAATGTCCTCACACCACAGAGACAGAAAATTCACCTGATTGCCTGCACCATTCCACCTACGACTTCCTCAAGGCTTGCTCTTCAGTTCTGCCTGTACCCACAGTCAAGGTCAAGTCTATGTTTTCCCTCCAACTCACACTGCAAACACCAGTGGTCAACCCTGAATGACCCATTCAGCCGGTCCCTGCTGATCTCTGGCCATGAGACGTGGCTCACCCTACACTGACCTTCAGAGCCACCTCCCTCTGCTTTGTTGTGGCTTTAGAAACCGCTTGAGCGTGAAAGCCCTGAGCACAGGAAGTCCATCAGGGCAATTGTGCCCCAAATCCCACGTTCCTCATCTCTTATCTTACTGCAGCCCCTTTCTTCTGAACCATCCTGTTGGGGTTATGCACCTCAGTCCTGCATAAAACAAGCCATCTAATTCTCCATGTGAGTCCATGCCCTGCCTCTCAGTTAGGAGGATAAGCCTGGCCCTGTTGGTTTTCAGCTTTTTTGGTTTAATGGCTGTCTTTCACTAGGTGTATGGGACAGAGTCCTGATCTTAGGGCTGATATTTCTGATCTGGAGGTAAAAGCAACAATAAATAGTGACTCTATTACTGCACCTAAGCCTTAGCTACAAAACAGTCACAGCTGCAAGCTGAACTAGTAAAAACATTGAGAAAATGTTGTAGTAGTGTTTCAGTTTCAATATAATTTCTGTGTAGTAGGATTGCAATGGGGTTTCCTGAAGAATGTGTGTAGAAATTAAAAGCTCTTTTTCTAATAGATTCCTTCAGCTTTCTGAAGCACGTTTTTATTGGCATTATTTTAGAAGTATTTTTCTCCCCCTGTATGAAGCCTCTTCAGTCAACTTTGGTTACAGATAGGAGTTTTAAAACTGGGGTTAAATATGATGGAAAACAGAGTACATTTCTATTGATAGCAATTCTTCATGCAGATTTGACCTTTGGGGGAAGAGGAAGGTTGTTTTGTAACCAAAAAATTCTCTTGCCAAAAAGGTTGCCCTGGTAACTGATGCTGTTGAGAGCAGCCTGGATCCTTATGCTATCCATTAAAGGGAATCTGACTCAGGAGAGCAAGGAGTGGACCCTGGAGAGCTGTCCTGGTGATGGCTGAGAGGGGCTGGAGATGCCAGAGATGCCTGTGTGGGGAGGAGGGAGGAAGCGTGTGAGATGAAGAGGCCAAGAGCAATGAGTGCAGGATGAGACCCACAGGTGCTCAGGTGGTTTGAAAGACTGATAGGGGCAGAGATGATGTTGGAGGCAGGAAAACTGGCTGTGGGGACTTGGCAGCAACAGTAATGCGTGGAGGGTCTCATGCAATGCCTTCCCCAAGATGCAATGATGTTTTGAGATTCCCTCCCTGCAAGTCCCTTCTGCACCTTGCTGCAGCAAAGATCATTTTCTGAGCATTCCCTTTCCTTACCCCCCAGCTGTAGTCATTCCACACCAGCCTCAGCCCCACTTCCTGGCCCCATCAGCCCCCACCTCACCAGTAATGAGGGGGGATGTGTGATCTGCCTTTCCTGTGCTCCTGCGCTTCCCTCTGGATCCCAGCAACAAGTTTAATTGGAAAAAACCAAGGCTGACTTGGAGGCAAGGCAAGGAGGCAGGGAGAGCCTGTGCCAGCTGACACCATGATCGATTACCTGGAACTCCACCTGACACTGAAATTAGGGTTTTTTAATGATAGGCCGACTCTCCCTGGATGTGAAATTCAAATGATCTCCAAAGCTTCCCTGTGACCATCAGTCGCTGCACGCAGTGGTACACGCCACATGCAGGTACTTTGTCTCTGTCACTGCTGAAAGGACATTGTTATTACCAACAACTCTTTGTATTAACCAGTCTCCTACCTAATAGACAACACTTTACGTTCTGCACCGTTACCCAGTCAGGGCTGCTGTGTGCCTGAGAGACACACGCTTCCCCTCAGCTCCCCTGGGGCAATGGAAAGCCAGTGCTTAAAAAGAGACACCAAAATGGAGGATGCACACACACCTTGCTCCCCTGCTGCCCCCCGTCTCTTGTGTTGGGGGGTGATTTTCCTTTCTTCTCAACTGCAGGCACAAACTGGTGGGGTGGGAGCTGGCTGTGCTGGGATGTGCCGAGGTGCCTGGCAAGTAGGCAATTGCCTGAGTTTCTTTGGATGAGAGAGGGGAGCTTTTCCTCCCACTGACATCTTTCCCATCCCAGGGCAAAACTGGGGGAGGCAATACTCCAGGCAGTTTTTTCCATCTTTATCCTGCTGGGTGAGCCATCAGGGAAGTGCCTGGTGCGCTGGTAGCCTCCCATGCCTGGACAGGGTGAAAGAAAATGAGCCATCCCATCCCAGAGTCCACAGTGTTGCTGAGCCCTGGTGTATCTCCAAGCTTTGGCACCTCAGGGGAGGGATTGTCACTGCTGGTGGAGGTTGTCTCCCAAGATACACTCCCCACCTCTCTTCCTCATCTGTTGACCACTTTTGCCTGGCCCTCTGGAAAGCAGAAGGAAGGTAACTGGCGTGAGTGAGAGAGACCAGGAGCTATTCTGTGGCCATGACCTGAGCATTGACTGTCTTTTCTTACAGGAGATGCCAAGCAGAAGGACCAGTTTTCTCTTCCTGATGGGCAAGGATAGAAAGGAAGTGATGATAAAAAGAGAAAGAGATTAAAAAGAAAGTTAAGTAATGTAAATACAGCATAGAGAGCAGTAGTTTGTAAGCCACCATGCACTAAGCAGGATTTCCTAGATCTTCTTGCTTTACTGAATGAAGATTTGGAAATCCACATGGAAGGAAGTTGTCCTAGCACAGAGAGTGCTGTGGTTATAGAGTCTTCTAGCAGCACTGTGGAAGGCATCATCACCAAACGGGGTCTTTGGCTGTATCATAAACTGTCACCAAGGAGGGAACACAGATTCTGAATAGTGGAGATGTTGGAGGGAAAAGGGAAAGGTCCTGCGACAGAAACTGTTCACTGCAAATCCCAATTTCTCCCCATGGGAGGCACAGTGAGAAGGTTAGATGGGGACACCAAATATTTCCAGCTCCAGCAGGAATTGCTTTGGGCTGTGTTGAATGAGAAAAGCTGGACACACGTGGGTCTGGACAGGACTGCAGGAAGCTATAATTCAGACCTTCTGGTTTGCCTCACCAAGTGAAACGCTGGGTGATGACACTGACGTTTGTCACAGGCTGACCTCTACAGTGCCCATTTCTTCCTTCAATTAGGTACCAGCATTGGCATATTTAACAATATCCTCTATGCAGCCTCAGTTTCCCCCTGGTTAAGAGATGTTTCTTGTATTTGATAACTTGTGGACATCTTTGGTGAAGAAATGCTCTGTGAGGTCCCATGGAAAAAATCACATGTTCTCTCCGTGCTTCAACTCTCCCTCCCCATTTTACCTATATTGTTGAAGGTTGCCTTTTCTTAAGTGAATGCTCAGTTCCAAGCACCCCTTGGCTGCAAATTCACCTGTCCTCTCTGGCCGTGCCCCGGGGCATGCATTCGAGAAGCTCAGACACCTTCAGACTGGGAGGGGGTCAGTGGCAGAGCTGCATTTGTCATTCGAGGTGGTGTGGTGCTATGGAAGGTGTTGGGAGGGCAGTGCTGTGCTGTGGTGGTGCATGGGGTGCCTCTGCCCTGCACTACTCCCAGCCAGCTCAGTGCAGCCACTGGTGCCCTCGGCAGGCTGTGCTGATTGTCCTCCAAGCGAGGTTCCTGTGGGAGCTGAGCAGGAAGGGGACGCATGCAGACAATGTTCCCTGCTTTCCTCCATCGCCCGGTGAGCAGCCCCTAATCTGAGGGGCGTGCCAGTATTAATGCCTTTAATAACGACGGATCAGATCGTATGAAGAGTTTTAATTGATGTCTATATCCCTGGAAACATAAAAACAGCCATGCGAGTGTCTTACCACTATTATTTTATCAAAGGTTTTGACGTGGCTGCTGCATAGGAGATGTCAGGGAAAAAATTCATGTCTGCAAGGCACAAACAGGCGAAGTAATGGGATATAAATCAAAAACAGTGAAAGGGGAAAGTGGTTAGTCACAAGATCATAGAGTTTTCACTAAAAGGGAGAGCAGTGAATTCTCAATACAAGCAGCAGAATGCATTCATTCTACGGTGCCATCAGCCCTTTCTCTCTCCCCATCCCCAGTACCTCAACCCCCGGCCATAAGGACACATAGTCCTGGGCCAGGGCTGGTCATCTAGGAGCTGCCTGTCTGGTCAGAATGGTACAAAACATTTCTCTACCTTGTCCCCTCCTACTTGTACAGAACATGGAAACGTACCCCAAAAGCGGGGCTACAAATAGCAGCCCTTTTCTTTGTCTGGTCAAGAGTATAAGAAATCTTGTGGTAGGTTTGTTCACTTTGCACCACATGGTGGTCTATGAACACAAGTATGGTTCCCATTACAGAGGGGACAAACCAAAGCGTGGGAGACAAAAGGGGCTGATAGGTTTACTCTAGGCTGGTGCAAAGAGGAGGAAGGAGAGCATTAATTCAGCTCACCTTGTTTGCCTTGGGGTAACTTTAGGAAACCACCATGCAACGCCAGCAGGGGATCAGTTGCAGATCTGCTGCTTTTCAGTGACTAGTTCTGACCTTCAGAGCACAGAAGTGGCTGGGACCCTTTTGATGGCTCATGACACTGTTTGACCATGCTGTCCCCTTCCGACAGCCAGAGCCCCACAGAGCCGACCCAGTGGGCCAGGGCAACCAAGAGCCACCTGTGAGACCCTCACAAGTCGATCCTGCACTGATACCTTACAAACTGATTGTTTCTTCTAGCCAGTGTCCCATGGGATGTTGTTCTGTCATGGGAAGATGTTCAAACTGGCCAGCAGCTGGGAAGCCATGAGTGCAGTGTGAGAAGGGACTGCCTTTTCCGGGGCACTGCTGAGAGGAAGCTTGCAGCATGGCTTCCTTGTCCAATTGCTTGGGTTGCAAATGTAAAAACCTGGAGAGGGGGGTAAAGTGGAAGGAGGAGGAGAAGAAGGGAGGAGAGGATGAAAAGGAGGAGAAACTGGTGGATAAAAAGAAATTTGAAAAAAAAGTAAGTGAAATATTCAAACTGGAAAGTGATATTATAAAAAACTGCAGGGAACACGCTTGAGTGCATTCAAATTTATTCAAACTCTGCATCTGACATTGATGAATGCAACAGCTTTTTCCACAATATGTAGAGCGCACAGGGCATTTAGGATTGCAGCATCCCTTTCACTGCAGCTGTCTGGGGGCCTGTTCTCAGCGCTGTGGAGACCCCTACTCTGGGCCCTGGCATGCCCCCTTAAAGAAGAGGCCAGGAAGCCATTTGGGAAGGAACAGAAAAACAAACATAGAAGAAGGATTTCAGCAAAAGATCATGGAGGAGAGATTTCAAGGCTAATCCAACCTTACTGTGCATGAGGTCTTTATCTTTGTGGCAGAACCCAATTTCTCCTCTTGCAGTGGTGAAAAGTTCTTTCCAACATGCGTGAATCCATAGGAGGGGGGTTGTATTGGGATGTACAAAGTCATTGTCTTTCTGTAGGTCCTGTAAAAAATTACCTTACTGTCTGCCAAAAAAAGCGTCAGTGCAAATATACTTTGCAAGCAGGGACTTCAAGATCCTGTTCTCTGGCACCCAGTAGCAAAAAGATCTTGTGGCTCTGGCCCAACATAAGACCATGAACTAGTCATCTTCCTGCAGGGAGCACTCTTGCACCCTCTTTGCACACCTCAGTGGCAGGCTGGCACCCCAAGCGATGACTTCTACATCTTCCTCCAATTTCTCCTCCCCTTGCCTGGGAAGCATAGCAGCTTTTAGGAATAACAGGGTACAGAAGAGCTTGAGTCAACAACCACCTGCGACTGTTTATCTATAGATTTCATGCTTGCAGGGTTTTTTGGGAAGAGGATGGATGGAGTTATCTTTCCGACGGATGCTCATGGAAGGAGGTGCAAACCCACCAATGTGCCAAGTAGGCACTGAACTCCCACTTTCTCTTCCACCTCTGTATGTGGACAGAGCACATCTCTGCAGACTCACAGCACAGCAGGAATTTCCATGCATATTTCTTGTGGCACTGAAGCTGGCAGAAAGCTGGGAGGCAGCCTGGAAGACCTGGCACCCTCAGCAGCATGCAGATACTCATGGAGAGGGTAGGATTCCTTCCTTCCTTCCTTCCTAGTCTCTCTGCTCCTGGACACCTGAGACGACCTCTGACAATTTTTTTTTCTGTGTCCAAGGCTTTTGTATCTTCATGATAGAAACAGTCTGATGTCAAGGACATAGGAGACCTGAGTTCAACTCCCAGATCCACAGCAAACTCCCTGTGTGGTTTGGGTCAGGGCACATCAACATTGCAGGTTAAATTCCCCACATGTGATATAAGAGCAAGTACAGCAGCCTTGTGGTTTTTTAAACAAGAGATGCTTTTATAGTGCCATCATTGCAGGCTGTCATGTTTTCCACAGTGTCTTTCTGCTACTGTACTATATATAACACTTTTAATTTCTGTTTTAGGCTGTTTTGTCTTTCCTTTCCTTCTCCTTTCCTTTCCAAATCTTATCTATGCTACTGTGGCTCCATCTTTTGCTCAGATGGAGACCACTGTGTCTGACACATGAAGAAATTTGGCTGCTCATCCTCCATGATCTGAGTGGGGACCCGTGAAACAGGGGTTTCCTGCTGTTTGCTCTCCAGTGCTCTGTACAGCTCCTATCTGAAGGGGCAGAATGCAGATCTGACTCAGCTCTGGCAGTCTGCCTGCCCGAGCAGCCACCTGGGAGAAGAGGGATTGGGTCACTCTGTGCGGCAGCACCAAATGGCAGGGCCCATCCTGGTGTGTGCAGAGATGCTGTTGTACCCCAGAATCATGGCTGGACCAACGTGGAGGCAGTGGGAGCAAGGCCAGATCCCTAGCAGAAGTTAGTGCCTGGGGTCTTCACCGGAGCCCTGCCATAGAGATGGGCTGGATAGGAAGGCAAGTGGTAGGGCAATGCTTCAGGAACACGGGCATGATGGGTTTTGAAGAGGAACCTTGATTTGTGCAAGGTGATAAAGGAGTCCAAATTTGAGCCTATTTCCCCCAAGTTCAGCTTTTCTGTGGCCCCTTGCTTCCAGCAAGGATCATTTCTAAGTCTTTAGGAAGACCTTTGGTGACTGTTCATGGTGGTCTCAGAAGGCCACTTAGGCCAAGGCTGGACAGTCAAAAAGACCAAGTAAGAGGCAAGAAAGTCCACTGTGTCCTGGGAGTAGGACATCCTCATAATGTCTCTCTTAGGGTGGCCTTGGGAAATGACACTGCCTTGCCCGTGTCCTCAGAAGGACAACATCAGAGAGGCCACCTCTCCCCCTCCCACTGTTGGACTGTCTCTGCAGATGGGCAGGGAAGGCACTGCCAGCCTGGCATCCTGCTCATGAGGTCCAATAAATGGTTTGGGGATATGTGCTGTGGCCTGACAGGGGAACCGAGAGCTTCTCCCTCTCACTCTCTCTCTTTTTCTCTTTAGATCGTCGTCATGGTGTAAACAAACAAGCTAAACTCTATGAGATTTACAGTGCCCAGCTTCGGTGGCTTCCAGTGCGGCGCAGTGAGATATTTCTGTACAGGCAGGCTAAGCACTTTCCATTTTATACCTCAGCGGCTTTATAGCATCTTAAGGATTTCTGTGCATGCCTGGCTTCACTCAGAGGGAAAAAAATCAAGCTTGTAAATAAATACTAAATATATATGAACAAAAAAGACAGAAGGGAAGCGAGAGGGACACACGCACGCACACACACGCACGCACACTTACCCACACTGGCAGAGGGAAGCAGAGAGGAGATGCAGAGATAGCGGGGGCTGAAAGAGAGATGGAGAGACAAGAGATAAAAAAGAAAGAGCCAGCTGAGCAGCAAGCTGAGGACGGGCTCTCCTCCACCAAAGCCAGATGGAAAGAAAATAAGCCAGAGTGAGCAGCTTTCTGGCAATTTGGGGAATATAAATTTCCCATCGGGTCAGACTAATGGCTGTGCCTGAGGTTAAGCTGAAACAGCAGGTGAAGGCGCTCTGCTCTGTTATGGCCCTCATCCGAAACCCAGGCACCCCCATTGGGCTGCTACCCTCGTACTCTTCCCCTTCTCATTCTGCCTCTCTGCCGTTTGACAAGTCCTTCCTGCAGCCGGATCTGCTCCTGACCCCAAACCAGGAGCAAGCTCCCAGGAGCAGAAGCTGTGCCTGGCTCTGCAGGGCTCCTGCACTCATGGCTCCTGTGGTCAGTTCCCATGGGACAAGGGTTTTCTTTCCTCCCATTTTTGTGAGTAACCATATTTTCTCTCTCCAGTGCTACCGCTTCTCTCATCTTTGGCAGAAGGACAGAAATACAGCCTTTAGCCTGGAGCAGGATCCCAGTGGGAGTCCAGTATCCCCAGATTAAGGTATCCCCAGAACCCCACTATATATATTCTCTGTCTTTTGGTATCAGCAGCCTTTTCCCTGGACACTTGCTGCCTAGTGAACTTCTAGAAATGAGCTCAAGGCAAGCTTTTTGTGCTTTGTGTTTTGCTTTGATGTTAGCATGTTTAATCCCCAGTCAGGATCTTTCACCTGCACCTGTAATACAGAAAACAAGCCCGAGGGCCAGCTGCATATGGCAGGACACAGCAGCAGGACAGGTTTCCTATAGGATCCTTCCCAGCACTTAGCACCAGCTCCACAGCCCTGATACATGAACATAAACCTCCTCCATGCTTTCTGGTGCCAGATCTCACTGCACCACATTGTCCCACCACTAGGGATGGGGCAGTGAAAGAAGTGACTTCACAGTGGTGGCACAAGGAATCGTTGCCAGAGGTGGGAGCCAAAGTTTGATTTCTGTAGACCTGCTAATGTGTCATCCAGGGGGACCACACCACACACTGGGTGAAATGCAAGCTGACAGCTAGTGGGTTTAATAGAGCTGTTGCAGCTCTGCATGGCAAATGGCAGCCTGCATCCAAATCTGAATGTGGTCACCCTTACATCCTGGCTGAGCTGAGCTGGAGGAGTCCTGGGAATAAGGACTGTGGCCAGGGGTTTTCCATACAAACAAGGCCAGTGTGAGGATAGTATGTCTGCCATGGCTTTTCTGTCACTTGCCTCATGTGGTTTCCCTTCCTTTAGTCCTGGCACATGCTGACCTTTCCTGATGTTGGGCTGGCTTATCACAACAGGAGGTCTGCGTGCTCCAACTTTTAACCAGGCTGCTGCTCATGTGAGCATCCAGTACAGGCTAAATGTGTACATTTGGGTAGCAAAAATCTCTGCCCACGGTGCACAGTGTACAGGGAGTGCACAGCCCCGCTGACCTGGAGGTGACATGGATGCCAAGGAGATGTCAATTCACACCTCCTCAGGGAAAAGGCTGCATGCCATGCAGCAAATGCCTGCAGCTCCCAAGCTTTCCCTTGAATGACCTGTGCCATGAAATGTTGCTTATGAGGCTACCTGAAGTAGCTGGGCCCAATTTTGGTCTTTGCATGGTGTGAAAATGCTCATGCAAGGCTCTTCTGGTGTAGCAACCCCAGGCTTGAGTGTGGCTGGCTCCACCTCCAGGTGTGAGGCCACCCTGCTCTGCTCCCAGTGCCCGCTCCTTGCTGCTGGCCTCCTGCCCAGAGCAGAGGGGCTCCTGGGCTGGGGGAAGGGAGAGTCTCCCCTTGGGTCGCTGACAATTTCTCACCATTCTCTCTGTGCCCGGGACTCGCTTCCCCTTCTCAGATATTAAGTATTCAAACCTCATTTACATCCTTATTTTTCAATTTGCTGCCACAGTAGTTTAATTTATTCTATATAATTTCTTTTTCTGAGGGGACATTAATCATTGCCCTGTGCTTTTTGGCGCCTGTGGGATATGTGTGTGTTTTTTTTTTAAATCAATAAAATAAAGCAACCTTCCTTCCCTCTACTCACCCCCCCCACTCCTTCCCACCCCCAACATGCCCCTTTGCCGGAGGAGAGAAATATCATTTCTCCAACCATTTTTTTATCCCCATTGTTTCCTTCATTTTCAGCCCAAACAGATTAACTTGTCTTTCTTATTTCTGATGAAATGCTGTGTGAATAGGGTGTCTGGGAGGGGAGAGCTTCTGGCTGGTGCTGCCCGCTGTGTCACTCGAAGGGTGGGTTTAGGATGACGTCCCTGCTGAACTGCTGAAGCCCAGAGCCACTGGAAGGGGAAATTTGGAATTTCCAAAGTCAGGCCTTGGAAGGAACAAGCCCACTTTTGGGGCCGGGATGCCTGGTCAGCTGGGGAGGATACAAAACCACTCAGCCCAAAGAACTGCAAACATGCAGCCTTGAAGACAGGGCAATGTCTGCCATGGCACTCTGAGGAAAAAGAGAGATAATCATGGGGAAGAAAGAAAAAGGAGAGAGTTGGAAGGAGGAAGAGAGAAAGAAAAGCAAAAACCAGGAAAAAGGACTGAGAAAATAATTTGGGAAGAAGAGAAGGACCAGAGTGCCCAGAGCTTAATGGCTTTTCCATTTGACTCTAGCTGACTCAAACACAAGGAAGAGTGGTTTGCTCTCCAGGCTTAGCCCAGTGTGTAGCTCATGGGGCAGGCTGCTCTGCCGTGGGGTGTGTGACACAGTGGTGCTGCAGCGTTGTGGGGGCACGAGTGGGGACCCCCAGGCTGCACAGCACAGGCCTCCCTCAGGGCACAGCATCACCGGCTCCCCCGACACACACTCCAGGCTTTTGTCCATTATAGCTGCTTTCTTTTGTTGTTATGTAATCTCTGATAATGAAAGTCCAGTTTGAAGAGGATGCTTAATGTGGTATTAGTCAGTTGAAATATAAGCGTAAATTACATGCCTGCAGCTAGAAAAAAATGGTTACAGCAGAAAACATCCCTCTTTAGTAGCATAGTATAATCAAGAGAGCTGATCAAAAAAGAATTTTGATGAACCAGTATTCCACTGGAAAATGCAGAATCCTCCAAATTGAACCATTTTCTGGAAATGTTAAATGTTGACTGGAATTCTTGGCAGAAGTTTGAACTGACCCAAAATGCAATGGATTATTTGGTTTTGCTTTTCTCATTATATTTATAAGCTATTTTGTTTTTTAGTGCTATCAGAACAGAAACTTTAACATTATTTGCATGCCTCTGCATTGAATTTCCTTCAGAATTAACATTCTGTTCTGCCCCATTCTGTCCACTTCATTTTTCATTTCACTTCATGATGAAAATAAATGTAGAAATAACAGAATTTCCTGTAAGCTGGAATTTCTACTTTTCTATCCATTTCTAGAGATCAGCAGTTCTAGGAGGCAATGGAACATTTTCCCCAGCATTATGACAAGGCAGAAGATGTTACTTGGAAAATATTTCTCTCTATTGAAAAGTGTCTAGTTATTGTAGAACAGGCAAAATTCTGAACCATCTCCAAAAAACCAGGGTTGAACACAGCAGGTTTGTCTACACTGATGTCCAGAGCCACCCGTGCAGGGAAGGAAACTGCCATGCAAATGTATGGCCTCAATCACATCATTTGGCAAACTGCAATCAATGATGCTGATGGAAGGAGGGCAGAGGCTGCAGCCCTCCTGCCCCACCAGCACAGGCGTTGCTCTCTGAAATGCATAGATTTCTGGGACTTGTGTCTGTATTGTTGGTTTGCTGCCAGTGTTCTTCTGCTAATGTCTATCTGTAACGTCTTTGAAAGGTTTTTATGGAGGTATGTGGAAGTGTTTTGGACATGTAACAGAGAAAAGATGAATTCATCCTTGGCTTGAAAGAAGCATGAGCTCCATCACCCAGTCATGAGCAGGCCTGCACTGAAGACCATCACAGCAAGTCTAGAGCTCCCCTTTGCCTCCCTGAGGTCTAGGTTCAGGTTGGCAGTGCAGGACTGCTGTGTGGTATCAGAGATGGGCACCCTCTGACTGAGGGTGAAACCCTCTGGGCCCGAGGGTGGCACAGACAGACGCCGTGAGCTGGGTTTGATGTGTGTGTGATGGCTCCAGGCCGAACCACGGTTCCCTCCTGGATACAGAGGATGCTGAAAGAGCAGTGTGTAAATGCCAGTGAGCTTGTCCCCAGCTCTCCTCTGCACCCTGGAAGAGTGATTGCTTCCAGTCATGGACCATGAACTTGCAAACACTCACACAGTCCTGTTCCTGCAGGTTGGATTGGGCTCAACACTTTGTCACCCAAGTCCGAAGCAGACGTCTGGCAGGACACCCACCTGAGCACTGCAGCAGACCCCAGCCAGGGTGGTCACAGCGTCTGGCCACTTGTTCCTCTGAGGAAGGAACTCTTGGAGTTCAGCATTTGCATCTATGTTGCAAGCATTTTCTGTGCCTTTGTAGCTGTGCTTATGTTTCTTGCCGGTGCCTCAGGGAGCACTCTGTGAAGCTGAAATAATGTAAGATCTGTTCTGCTCAGGGTGTTTCACTCCCTGGATGGTAGGAATACTACAAGAAGACCAGATCTTGCAGTATTTCAGCCCCATAAGTGGCTCCTTGAGGCAAAGAAAGACTCATGAAGAAGAAACACAAATACAAATACCAAAATATTTGGTTTCCCAGTGTGATCTTTTCTCCTCTTCTGCTGTTCATGTGCTCACTGGTACCCATGCAAAAAATAAAATAAAAAGAACCACCCCACTCACAAGCCAACTATATGTGAAGTGGGTATTACAGGGTATGGCTTATGATTTCATAAAATACTTTCATGTACATATACAGTAGAGGCATAGATGGGGCAAAATAAATATCAAAATTTGTCTGTGATTTTGCCATAAGATATGTGTGGGTTGGGGCTCAAATGCATGGTATCACAGACAAAAGCCAACTCATGTATGTTCATACACAGAACCACCATGGAACATCTTCACATGTGTGTCCTAAACTGCAGCCATGAGCATGGCAAAATCAGACTGAAACAACCCCAACAGCTTGGGAATTTGGACACGTACATGTTGGAGCGTGTGTTACAAAGTGTGCATAGGGGCATAATGACATGTGCAATAATCATGATATACAGGACACACGTGTGTCAGAAATTGTATGTCCACATGTGTGCTGCCGAGCAGAGGAGGGAGCAGCCAGCAGGGGTGCCGGAGGCCAAGATTTGCAAACCTGCTTAATGCTAACTTCAGAATTTGCAACTTGTATGACAAAAAAAAACCCCATCTTGTTCTGCTGTTCTGCTCTGCAGCTGTCTGTGACAGCCCAGCTGCATTTGGGACAGCAAAAGCACCAACGTGGGTGGTTATGGAGGGTTGTCAGTAGGCCAGTTGTTTGGTACAAGGTAAACATAAACCACATGTTTCTCAATATCCTGGGTCTTTTTTCTGGAACCTGGTTCCATGTGTTGGGCTGGACAGAGCAAAATACAAGAGAAACCTTGGGACAGGAGAGGTACAAGACTGGAGCATGAAGGTACAAGCCTGTGTCTGGGAAATGGTTCTTCCATTTCTGAGAAAATGAGTGCTTGTTCAGAGACAGGGAGGGACTGGACCTTCAATGAAAAGAAAAGAATGGTGGAAAGTGCTAGAGAAAAGGACACCCTTCTTTGGAAAACCCACATTTCTCAGCCAAAACTTCTATTCAAAGGGATGGCTGGCTTTTTGCCTGCCAGTTTGGCATGCAGAACCACTGTGATGAGTTGTGTGTAAGGTACTATTTTCCAGCCAGGTTTGTTCCTGGCTGTGCTTCACTTTCATTTGTTCTTTGTCATTTGTTCTTCTCCTCTTTGAAACATCTTAATTGCCTAATCAGTTTGCAGAGTCAGCAGCCTGTGAGGCAGCAGTCTCTCTCACACGTATGCAGACCCTCCTCCCCACATCAGTGTGAGTTACTGAGGTGAGCAGTGGGCATCTCCACTAAGGTGGAGGCAAGGACCAGACTGCACAGCAGTCAGAGAAGGCAATGGTGCCCATCCAGACATCAGACAAGTTATGGATGTGGAGCTGATTTGTGTGATGGTGGTGGGACATCGAGCAGTGGGGCACTGCTGTCCTTGGCTGTGTGGAGCTGCACACCCTGGGACAGGAGTCAGGCTTCATCTGAACAGGGCTGAACAAGATGCCCTGGCATCTTGGTGCCTCCTTGCAGCTGGGATAGGCAATGTGGATGTGTAAATGTCTTTCTGGAAGGAGAAGGAGGGGCTCTGATTGAGAAGCCCCATGCCAGTCTGTGACTGGGATTTGAACTTCACGGGATGACTGCACTGATGGGGCACTGCCCTCTATTTGCACAGGACTGGGTGGTGCAAACAGTGATGCTTGCTGCTGCTGCCCAGAGACAACCTTGGAAATTTCCTGGAATTCCAGGGCCGGAGCCAGCCCCTGCTCTGGGGAAGGTGGATGCTGCGTCTCAGTCCATAAAGTCCCCAGAATGAGAGAAAGGGGCGAGAGACACACAAAGTCAGTAGTAAAAAGAAATGAAAGTCGGCAGCTTGCCACAGCGGAGTGCAGACTCTGCAGAGCTGCCTCTTTTATTGGCGCCCAGACTGGAGGGAGGTTTATGCTCTCAAACAAGCCAGATTGGAAATGGAGCATGGGCCAGAGCCCTGCAAGCAGGCTGCTGCCCCTGGTGCCAGGAAGGGTATGTGAACACCTGAAATTGTCTCCTTTCCCTCACCTTTCTCTTCTCCATCCCTTCTCCTTTTCACCTGTGTTTCATTGTCCCTCTTCATGTCTCAAACCTTCCCCTTCCCATGGCTGGCTTGTCCCCCAGTGCTGACTTCCCCAACAGCTCCTGCCATCAGCTAATACTGAGAAACCCTTTAGGTGGTGGGAAGAGGCCAGTGTGCTCAAAGGCAGCCAGTCTGGGTGGCCCAGGAGGTTGGGAGGAGGTACCTGTGGCCCTCTCTTTCTAGTGCTTTTCTGCTAAATGTAGAGGAGCAATTTACATTACAGTGACAATGTGTTGCAGGTCTGTCCTCACATTTCTGTCATCCTGCTATTAGGAAGAGAGGAAGTGTGCAAGACATGGAAGAATCAGAGCAAACAGCAGACATGACGTTGAAGGCACAGAGAGGGGATCGACCCATCCCCCAGGGACCTGGCACATAATCTAGCATGGCAAGTGCTGGTTAGCAGCTGCATGCCAGATACGACATGAAAATAATCTGATCATTAATGCAAAGCTTAAAGCCATAAAGGCAATAGGTGGGGAGAATTGGGTGCTCATTCCTCAGCGAGTTCCCCAAGTCTGTGCTGAGCAGGGCATGGAGAGCACTGTGATGCTCCAGGACCCAGCTCTGACATGCCGAGTCTGTTCTGTGACATCCAGGTATGTCAGTAAAAGAGCACTAGAGACTGAAGGTGAGAGATCAGTCACCAGTTTCTCTGGGGACCTGAGCTCTCTTCTGCTCTCCAGCTGATTTTTTTCATGTCATTTCATTTATCCAATGCCTCAGTTTGCTGCCTGCAAAAAGCCCAAAGGGATTATGACATCTGTTGTCACATTAAAGCACGGTCTTGACTATGAGGAGGTCAGATACCATGGTGGGACCGTTTACAGTCTGAAACAATGCTCCCATCCCACGTGGTGCTCTACAGCGTTGTTTCATCTGATGGGAAAAGGTCCTGCTAAAGTCAGCTCGGTGCTCATGGACTCTCTTCCAGCCAGCATGTGGGGAAATTGTTTGCTCTCTTTCTTTCCTCCAGTTTTGGCTGTTGAAGCAAAAACACATAATAAAGTAAAGAGGGTTTTAATGACAATCTGCCGGCATGTTTAATATTCCAGCTTGAGGAATGATCCAGTTATGTACTGGAGCCAAGGGAAAGGATGTCATTACTTCCAGTGCACACTGAATCAGTGTCTTTGCAAAGAGAAGCAAACAGGTCACAAAGGACCTGGCTGCTCACCACTGACCCACAAAACAAAGCCATTGCTCCAACAGAACATTGAGCTTTGGATTCAGGGCTTGCTCTCCTGTAGTCACTGTGTCATACAAATCCACGAAGAAGGGAGCACCTGGGTGCTCTATGCAGCTTTATTGAGTATTTTTTCCCCCTGCAATGCTCAGTAAGGTTCTTTTTCTGCTCAGGGAAAGGTACAGGAAGTTTTTTGTACAAAATCTTGGCATTCCCCAATTCAGGTCTGAGAGAGAGATTCAGATGTGTGCTTTTGCTGCACTTCTTTGTAGCTGAGACTCCCACCACATCTGCTGGATTTATGGCCCCAAATTGGCTCTGTCATCCAGTAATCCTTCCTGTGCACACAAATATTTGGACAACCCTCATTGTTTCAGAAGCAGACTAGCCTGTGTGGCTCCACTGACATTACCTACTCTGCCAGGCAGGTGGCTGCAGAGAAAACAGCTTATTTATACAGTGCATTGGAATGACAGAAGTGGATTCTTGATAGCAAAGATGATGAGAGACCTCTGGATACAAGGACCAGTTGCCCTTTTCAGCCCAATTGGCAGTGGAATCTAGTCTGCTCCTGCCATCAAATCAACACTGCATCTGCCCGGGGCAGAGCTGGATTTTGAACTGACTGGAGGTTGAATCCAGGGTACTTGTAGGGGTTCCACTGATTCCAAATACAGGGGATGAGGCAGAAAATCAGATGAAGAGCCTAAGGGTTGTAATAACGTCACAGAGTGCAAGTAGAGCTTCTCAAGAACCGAAGCTGCTGGTGAGGCAGAGCCGGAGACCTCTGGCAGCTGAAAACTTAGTGGCTGTTGAAAGTTTCCCAGCATTTTGGAGTAGCAGGATTTGGGAGGCAGTGTGCAGTAAAGTTAGCAAAATCACAGCAGGAATGTAACTGATTCATAGCACTGAACCCTTGTCCGAATGGAACAAGGCCAGATGCTCGGGCTCCAAGTGGTAGCAGGGTTTCTAGCTAGGTTGGAGAAAGGGAAGATCAGCTTGGGGGGGCAATGCCAAGTGAACGTCTGCTGTCTTTGTACTTGTGGGTCAGAGCCAAAAATATCTAAGAAAGGTGGAAAGAAAGGGTCTGGCTTATGATGCCAGTGAAGGGGTATTTACAAGTTTCAAGCACCCCTCTCTTTCACTTTAGGATCAAGCTGAGCATCTACTTTTCCCCAGGTGTTCACATCAGACTCTCTCCTTTGCAGGGGCCAGGCGGTCTGATGTAAACCAGCGTGGCCTTGCTCCCTGCAGGAGCTGTGCCATCCTGTGCTAAGGATGCAGTCCAGCAGATCCCTTGGAGAGGCAAAGCTCGTTCCTCTCCTAATCGAGCAGGTGGTAGCAACCTGGTATTTCAGGCGTGCTAGCTCCATTCCCAACCACAGCTGAACTCCTGATGCAAGGAGACTTTACAAGACCCATGAGAGACACCAAAGGCTGACCCTTGCTGTCATTGGGAGGGAGGAACTTTCTGGTTACCTCTAAGCAAAAAGGACAAAGCATTATAAGATATATTTAATAAAACAAAACACACACACACACAGGGAAAAAAAAAGGAAAAGAGGCCAATGCACAGGAAGGTAATGTGTTCATTTGAATAATGGGCAAAATCAAATTAATTCTACATTAAATAGTTCTGAATAAAGGGTTTAAGTCAGCAGTTTCAAACTTGTTTTCCTTAATTACTTTCCGTGTTTAATGTCATTAAGAAGATTAAAAATTCATTAACAAGAGTAGTAAAGTGGCAAATCAGTAAAGCTATCACTCCAGGTTAAAAACTACGCTGAGGTTGACACTTTGTACACTTCCACAGGCGTTGTGTGGAACGCTCCTGGGGAGCTGGGGTGGCTGTGGGGAGTCCTGCCAGCCCCTCCTGCTAGGCCAGCCAGGGAGGTAGCCAAAGGGCCAGCCTCAGCTGCATGTGGCAACCACTTCAAGCATTAACTAAGCAAGACAGAAGGCAGCATTTAGCAGAAGGGCAGCATGGACTATGAAAAGTGCAGCAGTATAACCCCTGAATATGGCTAGCATCACAAACAGACTCAGCCATGGAGAATGGCAGGTATTATAGAGCAGTAAGGCGTGCTAAGGCAATCCAACTGCTTGATTGGCCTTGTGTCCTGAGCCCTCAAAGGGCACTGAGCACCAGGGAACCACCAGGCTGGCCCGTGGGGATCAGGCAGGATGGGAAGAGAAATTTGGGGTATTTTTAACTCCTTTAGCCTTAAAGGATGCAAATATTCCTGGTCCCTAGGAGTGGGTACACAGTTTGAGAGCATAATAAGGCTGCTTGTTTAGGGAGTGCAACCAAAGCACACAGCTCCACCAGCTTTGGGAATCCTGCCCATCGCTGCACTCCCAAAGAGACTCAAGGTGCCAGATGACACAGACATCCCACTGCAGCCCATCCCAGGCAAGTGAGAGATCATCTCCACTCAACCGCTCTGATTTAGATAAGCCAAGCAGATGAAAAGAAGCCCTTGGAGACATGAGCCCCAAGTCACCCAGCAGGGCTGTGCCAGGGGCAGAAAGCAGGCTCCAATCTCTCCCTAGTCCAGTGCAGCAGTCAGCTGGTGTCACCCCACAGCAGCACTGCAGAACTGGCAATGCTGGCCTTGCAAAACCAGCCTCCAGGAGTCATGACATCAGCTGTTTTAAAATGGTCTCATTGTATCACTTTTATTTTCTATTTCTTGAGCTCTTAAGGGATTTTTATTTATCTTTATCTTGAAAAAGCTCCATTCCAGCAGACAGGAGTGCAGAGCAATGCTTGCTCTGCCTGCAGCTCCACTCTTGGATCCTGGTGGCTCCCAGCCATGTATTTGGCCATGTGTCCCATCTCTGTGATGTGCAACACACAGTGTGAAGGTTCTGGTCTCTTGGGTTTTGAGGTGCAAACACCAGGATTGCAGAGCTGTGCCTGGGAATGGAGAGGGAATCAGAAAGGCACAGAGCTGTGGTGCCATACGACAGAGCAGCATCCGTGCTGCTCTGGCATCTGGTAAAGCACACAACTGGCAAGAGTGCACTGCACACTGTTAGTGCCTGTCAGCAAGGAGCTGGTTCCTACCCCGGGCTGCCCACACCCCAAGAGCATACCGTCCCCAGTTATTAGGTGAAGAAACTGAGGCATGGGACAGTGACTGATATGCATTGCTCAATGCCCCAGGGGAAACTGCAATAACACCTTTCTGCCTTGACTTCCACGTGCTTGTTTGCAGCCCAGACTTCAGCAGCATCATCCTTATCTGGAAAATAGCAGAGTCCACTTGGGAAAAACCATTATTTGAGGTCTGAAGCTGTAAGAAGTAATAGAGGCAGTAGAGGGAGTGAAAAAACCCCAAATCTGTGGACACAAAAGTGTAACTAAACTTAGGGACATGCATGAGGTCCCAAGACACACAGCAGATGGGTGCAGGAGAAAGGGGTAACCTCGGCTGAAGGCAAGGGGAAGTCTTTCACATGCACCAGTCCCTTTTGCCTGCCCCCACAGAGCTCCTGGGAGCCACCCACCCCCACCCCAAACCCCTGCTGTGTCGCAGAAACAAATCCCAAATTGTGCTGGGTTTACATGCGTTTCTTAATATGCTCTGATCAGCCAAACCAAGGCAGTAGGGGTCTGTGGGTTGACCAGTGGCTGAATTTTCTTCTTCTTTTCCTTAGCAGAAAACACAAAGGTTTGACTTCTTTCTGCTCAGTTTTGGAATGGGAATGTTTTTGTCTTCCGTTTCCAAATTTTTCCTCAGATCAGGAAGTCCTAGTCCTGCTCTGATGATCAGTGAAACAGAAAAACACATTTCCCCCCTATTTTCCCCCAGCTTTGATGAGTGGCTCCCATCTGCAGGGCCACACGTTTGTCCCGCTGCTCCCTCCCAGACACTGCAGGATCAAGCAAAAGCCCATTCTCACCACATCTCTTTGTTCCTCGGGGAAGTCACAGCAGCCCTGTTTTGGGAGCAGGTGGGAGGAGGGAAGGACCTTTTTATTTATTTTTTTGCCCTCCCCTTTTATTCTTTTGCAAGCTTTAATTATCGAAGGACTGAATTTGAGCTGTTCCTGTCTTCTTCCTTCCTTCCCGGACAGCATTTCTAACAAAGGCCTGTGGTTTGAGTTTGAGGGGTTTTTTTTTCCGTTTTCTTTTCCCCTCCAGCGATCTAAGGCCTGTAATGAGATACCAACACCCTCTCCTTCCTACAGCCCCCAAAACAAACCCTCCGCCCCGCCAGCCCCTCCCTCTGCAAAGGCTCCAGCATCCCCTCCCGTGCTCCCAGGGGAGGGAGGGCACTCGATTCCAGTGCAGGGCTGCCGGCCCTCGCACTCCGTCCTGGGAGGTGAGCACGATAGAGTTACAAGGGAGAGCAGCTTGCAAACTGCCTCGGCTTTGATGAAGCAACATTTCATTATCTCCCTCTCCCCCAAGTCCTTCCACAGTGAAAAAGATCTTCTATTGTCTAGTCTAATTTGTCCATTTTATTTAATTCCTTAAGCTGTGTGCGAAACCCTGGTCACGTTACTCTATGACCCATCTCTCCCTGTCTTCTCCCAGTGCTGTGAAATGCAAGGGCAGGAGTCTCTGGGTGTCCTTCTTGCTCCCTATGCCCAGGGTCAAATCCTGGGATGTGAAACCAGAGGGACCTGAAGCATACAGTACCCTCAACCCTCACTGATCAGCCTTTGTCAAGGAGGCAAGGTGCCTAAAAACATCTGGAGGTTTGGC
The DNA here is from genome assembly GCA_013397055.1 of Pachycephala philippinensis. Lineage (NCBI taxonomy): Eukaryota > Metazoa > Chordata > Aves > Passeriformes > Pachycephala > Pachycephala philippinensis. Next base: position 889,303 of record VWZT01010910.1, on the reverse strand, counting down.
TGCCATGGCTCCATGCCTATCTGAGAGAGCAGCCACGAGCAGTGTCTGTGCTCCTCACCACCCCAAGTGTGGTTACACAACCTGGGGCAGCTGGGGAGGAGGACAGAGGGGAGCAGGATTCATCTCTCCAACATCTCTCTGCCCTCCTCTCAAAGTCACCTGTCCATGGGTCTCTTTACTTGGAGGTACTTGGTGGTTGCTGAAATCCTGTTTCAGTTTTGGACTGGGAAGAGAGGGAAGAAGTGGAAACCTGTAAGCTGTTTTATTTGGATGTTTTTCTCATAGCAGAGGAGTGCTGCCTGGTGCCAGATGGCTGCATATGCCAGGGCAGTGGGAAGGAGCTGTGCCCTGTGCCTGGGTGTGGCCTGATGCCTCAGCTGCCGGCGCTCCCCCTCTCCTCTCAGGTGCAGAGGCTCGGAGTAATCCCAGAGGGGTGGTGGGATGGGGAGGGTGTAAGGCAGGGGAGCATCCCTGCTCGGGTGTGGTTCTGGCTCTGCAGCCAGCGCATGACTCTGCAGGGGAACAGCCACGACCGCCCCACCACGGGTCCCGTGCCATGAGCCCAGGGGTTCAGGATAGCTCAGCGTGGAGCACAGTCCAGGGTGGCGTGGAGCTGACATGGGATTCTGGTGGTCTGCAGCTGCTCTGGCCATGGATGGGGACTTGAGGATAAAACCACGCAAGGAAGCCAAGCCTTTCCCCCCTCACCTTCCTCCATGAGGAGGAGGGCACTGGAAAAAGGCGTTGAGCAAGGGGCTGTTGTGCAGCAAGGAAGGGCTGGGGAAAAAGAGCTGGAGAGGGGAGGAGAGCAGAGCAGTTGCCAGGCTGCCTTCAGCCAGAGCCTTTCATGGAGGTGCAAGGGGATGGGAACATGGAGGATCAACATTGTCTTCTCCAAAGAAGAAAAGAAAAAAAAGAGAGAGAATGCAGAAGGAAGACAAAGGGAAACAGGACTTGTTGGGAGGAAAATGGGGACGCTCAGGGATTGAAGCAGGCTGGGGTCCAACTTAATAAGAAGCGAACCAAAACAAAACCCAAACAAAAAGTGACTGGAATTGGCGGTGGGCACCCCCTCCCCCAGGCAGCCATCCCCAGAAGGCAGTGAAGCTGCCTTTTCAAACAGCCGCCTCACAATAAATTCATGGCAGCCAGGGCCGGGAAACAGGCTGCTGCAATTTAAAGGAAGCGTGGATTTGCATATTGAATTAAAATTAAGAGCTAATTATGCAAATAAATTATGACATTTGGCAGGAGAATTTGCTTCAAGATCATTTATTACGTTCTTTTTATAACAGTGCGAGCGTTTAACGGTCAAAGACAATATTTTAAAGGAAAATTAACGCAAGATTATTAACCTAAAAACAATTCCACATTAATGAGATGTATTTCTCTTCAACTTCTCACACCTGGCTGCCTATTGATGCCCAGCCAGGACTGTCTCTTAATAATTGGCATTTTTTTTGCAGGCAAATATTGAATGAGGTGGTGAATGTTGCTTTGGACAAACTCACTCAGGAAAATTCCTTCAGGGTTTTAGCTTGCTGGTCTGTAAAGGAAAGTTGTGAAGGTCAAACATATCTCATGTTGTTCTGTGCACTTGTACTGACCAGGTCTGGATGTGCCTGGGAGAGGACACTGTGCTGTCTACCCCATCTGCATGAGAATAAAAGCTCCCCAGCTAAAATGTGTATAATTGCTTTTTGGAAGAGATATAAAGCAAAAGTCTTAGCCATTTGTGGTCATTAAAGATCCTGTGCCTCTTTTTTCCCAAGATCAGGGTTGTTAACCCCGGTGTTTTGGCTCCCCTCCAGCCCAGGTACTGCCGCCTTCCCCTGGCCCTGTGCTGGGACTCTCAGGTGGGGCAGGCACTGCCCTTCCCCTCCTGGGACACTGGTGTGCCAGCCATGGAGACTCACAGTGGCCAGGATCCTCCCACGAGGAGAATGGCTTCAGGAAGGCCCCACACTGGGGCCTTGGAAGGTTTGCTGGAACCCTGAAGGATGCAGGTACCTCCAGGACCCAAAAGCTGCCCATTCCCAGGCATCACCTGTTACAAACCTCTGGCCCAGGTTCATCACACACAACTGAGGTGGTTCTCTACAGTCAGGTGAGCAGTTGTCTTTCTAGAGGATTGACTCTTGTTCAAATAGGAAAGATGCCCAACCATTTGGTTTTGGATAGGAAAGTATCTTCTAAAAAAAAATTCTCAGGAAAGACAGGCCGTGCTTATGTTCCACCCAGCACTCTTGTTTGCCTCTCTCTTCGTGGCAGAATGCTGGGGAACTGGGAGGCTGTGTTTGCAGCCAGGTTATAGGAGCAGTTGTTGGGAGTTAGGAGAGAGCTGTAGCCAGGAATGACTAGCGGGGAACAAATTAAGTGGTTTAGGAAGTGAGAAAGAGCCTTCCTCAAAGGTGGCACGTTGCAGCCTTGCCAAGGAAGAACAGGGTAATGTGTTACTCATCCTTCAATCATCTTCACTCCTGCTTTGCCTCTAGTGTGGCTGTTGCCCACTGCAATCTGCACACTGCTAGGGCAGGATGGGATGTGAGGACTTGGTTCTGGAGTTTCCTTTTGTTCCATTTCTTTATCCCTATTTCTCAAATGTTCCCTTACAAAGCCATCTGCCTTTGTTATAGGTGGGTTTTCCAGAATCCCACACCCTGCTAAAGCTTTAGAGGACTTCACCCAGAGATTATGGGGCATTTCCCTTCTGAGGCTGCTGAAAGTCTGTCTTTCATGATTCTCCCACATCCACTCTCAAGGGATTTTTCTCCACTCAAGTTCAAGGTGGAGAGGACATTCCCTGCTAAATCAGTCCTGGCGCACAGCGCACAATGGTGCGTGGAGCCAACCACAGGTAAGAAATTGTGTTGCAATAAATGAAAGGTTTGGAGCCAGACAAAATGTGTGACATTCGAAGTTCTCAGCTCTCCTCCCTCAGAAAGGCAATTTGTGACTTCTGGACCCTCCTTAATGACCCAGAGCCGGATGGAAAATAATATTAATAATAATAAAAGAAACAAAGAAGGGGCTGGCGCATTTTTTAAATAAAGAAATTTCCCTCATCTTGCGGTTAATTTAAAAGGTTTATTTCTTGAAATGAATCCTCTTCATCAAATCTCCGATCCTTGAAAATCAGTGCAACCTGCCTCTGTGGATAATGAATTGATTTGTAATGTAAATTATATAAAACACCCTCCCCGCCAGCATTTGTGTGTGAGTGTGTTTAATCTAAAGCGTTTAAGTCTGAAAATGAGCTTCTCCATCAAAAGTCTCGATTCCATTTACATTTCTTGCATACGAGTCAATTTGTGCCTGACCCAGTCTATAAATCACTGCCAAGGAGTGCTGTGTCTGTACCTCTCCTCTTCCCCCACTCCCCTCCCCTCCTCCTCCCATCCTTGCACATGCAGTGTTAAAAAGGCGCCTTTGGATACTGCCTATAAATGGCATAGTTCCCAGTTCTCTGGCCAGATATTGACCAGTGGAGAGGGAGCCCCAGCTCGGAGAGGTGTGCGGTGTGGGCACTCAGCAGGTAGGTGAAGAAAGGGGAGGAAGGGACATTCTTCTCAGCTTCTGCTGGCTGCTCTGGAAGGATCTCCCAAGGAAAGGTGCCCTTTCGCTTGGTGGCTCCTTTCCAACATGTGTTTGCTTGGCCACTAAAGGAGTCTATGGCTTAATGGCCCTAGAGGCTGAGGTCTTCTACTGGTGCACAGCAACACGGCCCTCTAAATTCCATGAAATAACAATTACTTGCACCACCAGAGCCTTTAATCCTGTCCTTATCTCCCCAGCTATTTGACCATGCCAAGTTTTTCCTTCATCTCATCCCATTGGTGGTGAGATGACATGGGCCATACCTCCTTATCTTGCTTCCTGGTGCTAAAACCAGTGGGAATAGCCTCTAGGAATTAGGGGCTCCCCTTGCTGGTTGGACTTCCACATGACAAATGCCTGTGGACCTTTCAGAGAGCAGGGGAAGTAACAGTGGTGGTATCTTCACCGAAAAAGTCTGCTGACCCATCTGGGTACTGGCGTCAGAAGGTGTTTAGGAGTGATGTACTTGAGGGCCAGCAGGCCAGGAAGCTAATCATGGACTCTGGTCTCCTCCATGAAACATCAACAGTGCCTGTGAAACATGCAGCTTTTGCCAGAACACTACTTTATGGCTAAACACAGAATCTGAATGGGATCATCAGCCCATTATTGTCCCTGGCACGATTTAAACTGATTTCTAATGTCAGGGAAAAAACGAAATTAAGTTTTGCACCATCCATGAGTCCATGGGCCCTGATAGGATGCATCCACACGTGCTCAGAGAGCTGATGGACACCACAGTGATCCTGCTCATGATCATCTTTGAAAGGCTGTGGTGATCAGGAGAGGTGCCTGAGGACTGGGCGAAAGCAAATGTCACCCTGGTCTTCAAAAAGGGCAAGGAGGAAGACTCAGGAACTACCAGCCAGTCAGCCGAGCTCAGTCCATGGGAAGATGGTGGAGCACTTCATTCTGGAGGCCATCTCTTTCCACATGGATGACAAGAGGGTGATCAGGAGTAGTCAGCATAGATTCACTAAAGGTAAATCATGCTTGACCAGCCTGATTGCCTTCTATGACGAAACAACTACTTGGCTGGATGAGGGAAGAGCAGTGGATATTGTCTACCTTATGTAAGTATCTGAAGGGAGCACGTTAAGAGGATGGATCCAGGCTCTTCCTGGTGGTGCCAGGCGATAGGACAAGAGGCAATGGGCAGAAACTGATTCACAGGAAGTTCCACTTGAATGTGAGGAAGAATTTCTTTACTGTGCTGGTGATCAGGTCGCCCAGAGAGGGTGTGGAGTCTCCCTCACTAGAGATATTCAAGAACTGTCTGAAAACATCCATGTGCCATGTGCTCTAGGATGAACCTGCTGGAGTAGGGAGGTTGGATCAGACGGCCTACTGTGTCCCTTCCAACCTCACCCACTCTGTGATTCTGTGAGTTCCTCAGTCCGAAAATGAAAAATTCCAATATGCCAGTAGTGAAACAACTTACTGCTCTCTTCAAGTTATGGATGCAGCAACAAGAAATTAACAGTTACATCAGCCAAAAAAAAAGAACATGACAAATGCTAGAAGAGCTGTTGGAGATCCACATTTCCCCATGTATTTATGCACAAAGATTTACTAAACCAGTTGAACCAGTCTTTCTCAGATTCTCTTGCTCTCTCTTTTTCCATAGTAGAAGGATACCTGAAAGTGTTAAGAAATTAGAACATCAAATCTATCCAGGTCTGCAAAAGAGCGTGAGATGAAGAACCAGACCAGTGGTCACCTATCCTACCCAAGGCCATTTAATGTCCTCCCTCTGCGAGCTTTGACTTGCCCTAACACTGCTATCTCTGAGCATCCCATAAGAAGTGAGCTCCATCCATTACCATCTGTCTGGTCTACCACTCACCAGAATGAGAAAGATTGATGTCCAGCAAAACAAAGTGAAAATTCAGCTTGAGTCAGGAAGGCAGTGTGACGTAAATCTTCCGAAAAGACTTATATTGGTGCTTATTACCAGGAAGAGGCTTCCTCTCTGTGCCTTGTTTGTTTACCTTTGAAATAGGGTTAATGCCTCCCTTCTCCCAGCTTTCCTCAGTTTACGTATCAGGTCTCCGAGTGTGGGCTGTGTGTTACTGTGTGAACATGCAGCCCTGAGCATGATGGGGATTCTGGTGCTGGAGGAGTCCTATGAGCTGCTGTAATACAAATAGTAGGAAGAGTTTTTCCTCAAGATTACCCCAGGGGATTGAGGTCAGACTTTCAGTGAAGGAAGACACAAACCTATTACCAGTTTCTGTGGGGATTAATGCAATTTGCACTTTGTTAGAGGAACTCACAGTCATTTGTACACATTAATTACTCCTTGCAGCATCCCAGCTGGATAAATATTATTACCTTCATTTTACAGAAAGGGTAACTAAGATGTAGAGAAGTTCATTTGTTTGACTACAGCTGTACAGCGTGCCAATGACAGGAGCCAGAAATAAAACATAAGAGGACTGATTGTCAGTCCCTTCCTGCTCTAAAACTGTGGGTTCCAAATATTTTTTTTCCCAGAAAATCACAAGCAAAGAAGGCAGCCGTGCCTCCTAGCTAGGCTGGGTACCACTGTGGTGGGGATTGGGTACTGGGGGTGGCGCATGAAACACAGCCTGGGAAGCACTGCTTCGAACCCCAGCCTGCACAGCCTCGCAACGAGGGGAGGAGGAAATGAAAGTGCAATTAGCTGGAAACAAATGAATTTGTGTTGCATATATTTCCCAAGCTGATGGGTTGGTGAATGAACCACTCGTTATTTCATGGAGCAGCATCTCTAAAGATCTGTAGAACAACTTGGAAAAAACCCAGCTTTTCTGTTTTGACATTTTTTGCAATATTTCTGAATGCTGTCTGCCCTAGTTTCAAGCATAGCTACTGCTGTATTTCCATTTCTTTTCATGAAAAAGAAATTCTGAAGAAGTTTTGTCGTTGTTAAGTTGTTTAAACTTCTCACCTTGAATTTTTCAAGGTCTCATGAGTGTTATGTTGACAGTATCAGCATATGGCCTACAGAACTAAAATATTTTGTAACCTAAATATCAAGCCATTTTTATTCCTGTTTTCCTATTTTTCTTGTACTAGGTCAGTTAAAAACAGGTGATGTTCCACTGTCCAGAAATGTTTAACTTCAGCCAGAGATGCAAAATGAAACAGACGACACAAAGCAGCATCAAAAATAGGAAATAAAAGTGAATAATGGGTTTGATCATTAATTTGTTTTAATGGTTGTTGAGGGAGAGGGGAGAGTACCTTTAAAACCAAAATCCTTCTTTTCTGCAAGAGCAAAACATGTTCAGAAATGTTCCAGCTCTCTATAATCTGTTGCATTTTTCTTACGTGGTGAACAGAGGAGCCAGGTATTATCAGCGGCAGGTAAGGCTGCAGGATGGGACCAGAGTGATGAAGCTCCTGCGTGTGCTTCCCAGAGGTGGCAAAACGGATTCTCCAGGTAAGATGGATCTGAGAGTATTACAATAACAATAGTATTATATTTAGTTAGTCCTTATTTAGTCAGTCTTAGTTAAATTTGAAGTGGCATCCTGTAGAATGGTATTTTTCAACCTGTGGTCTGCAGATTCCTGGTAGAACACAGACTCCTCACAAGGAGGGTGAAAAAAGCAATTTCACCAATGCTCTCCAGTGGTTAGGGCTTGTGAATTTTCCTAGGGAGTTGCTGAGCCTTCTTGAGAGATTTTCTAGGGATCCACAAATCAAAGCAAGTTGAAAGACACTACAGCAGGATAATGTTATATTGATTGCTTTGTTTTTGCAGAGGATAGATTTTGTTTAATCTTCCCCTTCCTTATATTGCTTGACACCATTAGTTTTATCTTTACTGACATCAAATATAAAAAATCATTAGAGAAGAGACTTTCTAATGTGTTTTGTGCTACTTTAGGGTGGGTGATAACAAGAGGTATTTTCTGGGGCACAACGGCCCTTTAAAACAATATTTGCTAAAAAAGAAATCAGGTCGGACAGAAAAGCATGGGCTTGAAGTGAGATCTTATTCAGTGCAAGTTTTAGAAGAAACTGGGATTCAAAATATATTGAGAACCTAGAAACTATGGGGCCTGCCCAGAGGTGGACAGAGGGAGACATAGAGTCCCTCCCTGGTCTTGAGAGCCCACTGACCTGCCCACACTGGCACGATGGGGCAAATGGGTGTTACAGGGGAAACCTTTATTTGATGAGGGTTTTGGCCTGTGGTAGGGGATGGTAGGAAGCACCACCTCACCCTGTCAGGGACAAGGGTGTGACAGAGGGCTGTGGTTTCGGGATGGGGTGAGTGGGATGGGGCAGACTTCCCTGGAAAAGTGCCCTCCCCAGTGCTGTGTCTCCCGCTGCCTTGTGAGCCCCAGCTTCCAGCCCTGCTCGTCCCCAGGCACAGTCCAACCCAGTTGGGGAGCCGTGAGGGACATTGGGGAGGGCGACAAATGGACAGAGCTTCCGCTCAACAAACATAAACTTGTTTCTCCTCCTCTTCCATCCTTCACAAATTCCTGGTGCCTGTCACCCTGCTGTCCGCTCCGAGGGTTTTAATAAAAAGGGAAACCAACATTTGACGTGAGCACAGTAGGGAGAGGAGAGGCAGTGCGGAGGGAGGGGGACAGACAATGTACCCACAGGGAGAACAGAAGGATGCCAGGGCGGCCGCATTCAGAGCCCGTCCCTCTCTCCTCCCTGCTCCCCACAGCCTCTTCTCTGCCGACGGGCTCTTAACATAACAAGTGAGCTGAGGGGGCGGCCAGCCCTGTGCTCGGCGCCCCCGGATTCCTCCGCCCAGATCCCTGTCTCCCAGCTACTGATCCCAGGAAGCGCTGGGCTCTTCCCTGCTTCCCGGGCGGCACTATTGTCTCCCAGCTGCTGCAGTGGAAAGGATGCCCTGGGTCCTCTCCTGAGAAAGACCAATAAAGCCTGGGGGAGAAAAATACATCTATAACCATACGTATAGATGTATGTATATATGCATATGCAATAAATAAAGCAAGCCAGCCAAGCCCTTCAGGCAATTTTAGCTCCATGTATTGTTCAGGAGGAGGGGTTTCCTCCCTTCCCTCCCATCTCCTAATGAAATCCCCCAAGCCCTCCTTGTTCCTCCCCCCTCACCCCCTGCCGCCAAAGGGTACTCACACAGGCATGCTCTCAGGGATTTTGTCTCCTGTAGCTGGAGCAGGACAGGCTCTCAGGATGCGGGAATCTTTTATTTGCTAAGGTTGTCGGTGACAGAGGCTTAGGTGTAAACCCCTCCGGAGCCACTTCAAAGCCCTCATTGCTCTCTTCACATGCTGGCCATTTGATTCGGGGCATCCCTTCACCCCATTTCACCCAGACCTACCCCCTGCCTTCTCCTACCTCGCCCCTGCAGTCGCACACATGTACACCAAACCCGGCCATGGCTGGAGGGATGAAGGTGTAAAATTGCTGGGTATCCTCTCAGAGCCCTGGGTCCTGGCCATGGGACCATCTGCCTGCATGTGTGTATATGTACAGATACCTCCATCCCCTGCCTCCTGGGGCTACCTGAGACACGCTTGGCATGGATGGGGCAACCCAGCTCTGTGTCCCCATGGGTGTAGCTGCCCCTAGTTAGACCTCTCCCTGTAATGCTTGTGGTGCTGTACTGAAGCAGGACAGAAAGCAGAGGCTCCTGGCAAATGACCAGACCATGGTCCTTCTCACAACATCCCTGGTCACTGCCCACGCACGCCTGCCTTCAGGCTGGGCCTCGCACCAGGTTCCCACTTGCTTTCCCTGAGCAGCACTAAACTGACAGCCCTCATGCTCCTGGGTTCTCCACAAAACAGAAGAAGGGCTCTGAAGGCAGGTGGAGCCACACAGCTCTGAAGGCCACCAGCCCTGGGTGCTCCCCTGTGGCAGAAAGTGCAGGTGAGAGGCTTCGCCATGCTTGGTTCTGCTCACCTCCGTCCCCTGTATGAAACCCAATTTCCATACACAGAGAAAATGAGTTCTCCTCCCCCAGTGTCTGTTTCTTTTTGCCTCCCACTGCACATGAAAATGCTGACGGATTTCCCTGATCACTAGCCATGCTGGCTAGTGGCTAAAGCAGTTCATTTCAGACCCTGTGCAGGTATTTCTTACCATATATTATAGTGAATAATGTATCCCCAGCCATGCAGCACAAGGCTTATAAGGCTATCTCAGTATTCTGGTGACAGCTTTAAACCACTCGACCATTGACCATTCAGGTCTCATGGTTTATAGAGTCACCAGCACACCTTGACAGGGTTATAGCCTACTTATTGGTATAAAGCATGGTTAGGGATACATTATTATAGCACGTTGCCTCTGAAACGGGGCTGTGTGCCACCGGTGGCCTAGAGAGCCCTTGCTGGTGATCTGCAAAGGGCTGGGTGATGTGGACAGCCCGATTAACATCCACCTGCTAAACCACGGTGAGCGATTGTTGCAGTCACCTGAGGGACAATGTTCACTCTCAGATCGTGGAGGGCCAGAGGTGCAGGTGGCTCTGACAAGAAGGGGGCTGCTAAGAGCTGCTTTCCATCAAAGCTGGCACCCAACCATACCTGAAGACCTCTCTTTAACAGCAGTGATCCAGCAACCACTGTGCAGGTCGCCACAAGGGTGAGAAATTCTTTGAAGACTGCTGATTCCACACTACATGGTTTACATCCACCTTTTCTGGACTGCTTCTGATTCGATGCAGCTTGACCACCTTGCTTCTCTACAAATGCCGATTTGGCCTGGCTCATGCTGAACACTCATTAACAATTACTAGAGTTAAGGTAGTTAATCCCTACAACTGAGGCTGAAATCTGACTTTTCTTCTGATTCCAGATCCCAGGTCTGCGAGCTTTTCCCATCTCCCACAGAAAGGTTTCTTCCTTGTTTCCATTGTTTCAGTCTTGCTCCCCAGTTAGTGATTTTATTAGAAAGTTTCCAGGGATTGTTTGAATTACAACATGTACTTGTTCTTGTTGCTGTTGCAGAGCTGCGACAATTTAACAAACAAGTCATGTTAAAAATGTTGACCTCAGGTTACTTCCTGATCTCACTCGATTTGTTAAATATTGAGCCAAATTTGGAGAAAAATTACCTTGGTACTTTGAAAGCCCTCGAAACTGGAACTCAGCAATAATGTTTTAAAATTTCTCTCCTTGCGCTCCCCCTCTAAGTGCTATTATAGGATATATTTGTTAAGGATATTTCAGTTATAGGACTAGTTAAATGGATCCATTACGGAATTACTATATGCCAATGTTCAGGATGCCTCTGAAACAAATGGACTCATTTTCTCAAATGTTATGTTTAAGTCTCAGTGAGCTCTCGACCACAGCCCCATTTGACATATGCCTCTTCAGTGTCTTCTCTTAGTTTCCTCTGCAGCCTTGATCCTACAGAGATTTATGCTTGTGATTAACTTTGAGCATGTAACTAGCCCCTCTGATGATTTCAGTTAACACTGTAAGCATCCTCTGATGCTCTTGTGGGTGCTGCTGCCAGATGTGCACAGTTTGGGATCAGCCAGCTGCACAGACCTGGCCCAGGTCAGGCATCCTGGCAGCATTGCATCTTACCAAGTTAGCCAGAGCACACACGGCACAGCTTTTGTGCCAGCTTCAATTTTATTCCAGCTTTCTGCAAGCTACAAGGGGATGACAGGCGATATTTTAAGGTATAAAGCCAGAGTCACAGACAAATAACACCGAATGCACATTGAGTCTGTCAGGAGAAGTTAACCTGTCAGCACTCCCTGAAAGGATCTGCATTAGCAGATCAGCTTCACATCAGATCAGCATTTGTGTCATGTGGCCACAGTCTTTCTGACCCAGTACTTGGAGCCCTAAAGCCTGACTTTCTCGCCTGTTGAATCCAGGCTTCAATAGGTTTAAGACAGGAGCGTGATTGCTTACCTTTGCACAGTAAGTTCTGCTAGTTTGAGGCTTTAGTGGAATTTTTTAAAAACAGAGATAAAATCCTGTAATTTGTAGATGTGAGGCTATTAGTCTTTCCACAGTCTTTTTCACAGAATAAAGGGAAAGCACAAGATACAGAAGACAAATAAGCAGATAAACTTTGGTACATGTACATTTTTACAGTCTTTTCATCGCTTGCTCAAACTGGTATACATGGGAAGGGGGTGTGAGATGGCACTGACAATACAGATATACTGAGGCTTAGTAGGGACAAATTGGTTGTTTTGCATTCAGCTTCTCAGTTCAGGTTTCCACTTCAAGCACAATAAATCCCTGAGTCCAGGATCGCATCTCTCCTTCCCTGAACACAAATTGCTTTGCCAGGTGCTGAGCTCCCGCTGCTGGGTCATGCCACACCAATGCTAAACCAGGAGTGCAAGGGGAGGAACCAGGCCCACCTCTGTAAAAGGACAGATAGATCATAGTGCAGGTGGAACTGAGGGATACACAACTAATTATATGCACAAGTGTGGGGTATTTATTACTGTAAAATGCTCACAAAATTCATAGGCACCTAAGACTTATGATGGCATTATCCACCGCCACTGGAGAATTAATGGGCAGCCTTTTCCCTGTGCTAAAGCAGACAACGGAGGGGGGTACTCTGTCATCCAGAGGTGAGAGCAGGGAATGAATGCATAGACAGTACTCCCCTCTAATGCTAATGGACCCTAGCACTGAGATTAGATTTACACCCTCCCTCTAAATGTACACCAGGGGAAGGCAGCTCCCCCAGGCTGCCTTCCCAACAGTGTGGTGCTGCAAGAGCTGCTCTCTGCTCAGCCGGCCTTGTCCCCACTGGCCTCCACACTGGCCAGGGCAGGCTGTCCTGCTTCCCACACCTGCCATGCCTGCGTTTGCAGGGAAGGACTGCTCACATTTTCCTCTAGCAAGTACCCCACGGCAGTGGTGAGCTGGGCAGCACTTGTTCCCCTGCATGGTCCCGCAGAAGCCCCCAGCTCACCCCTTCACATGTACTCACCACCCCACCGTGGATCCTGGGCAGCAGCTGGTGCTGCAGTCCTCAGCACCATGGGAGCACCACACCATACTACAGAGGGTTAAACAGTTCTTTGATAACCTCAGCTCACCCAAGGAACAAAAGCATGGAGAAATTATCCTTCCCCTTTCCTTCCAGCATCTTTGCTTTGGGATGGGAGTGGGATTTAGACCTGAGGAATAATAAACCTAACAACAGGAATGTGTAACTATTGATCTTCAGCTTGCAGAAGAGGCAGGTTAAAGATATTCAGGAAGACAAACCATCAGAAAAGTTCTCATGGATACATTTTTCCATCATGGCTCCATGTTTGGCCCAAGTCCCTTGAGCAGAGCCAGTGCTAGTCCCCAGCTCTATCCCTGGAAGGAGTTGAGACTCAGAAGGCACAGCCCTGGAGACTGGGAGGAGCACGGTGATGCTCACACAGCTCTCACTAACACAGCCGAGAGCACAGGCACCACAGAAGGTGAGAGGAAGGACTCCCGCCTCAGGTTTGAACAGCCCAGCTTAGCAAGCAGCCTTCCCTCCTCCCTGATGGTGGGATTGCTCCTGGGCAACATCACCCCACGCGCGGCGGGAGTGACCACAGGCCTGCTAAAGAACTCCCTGCAAATAATTCACACCAACTTGTTTAAAGGAGCAAATGGGTTTAATTATTAGTTACAATCTTGTCAATAATTATCACCCCATCTGTGGGTAATAAATGGCAGCTTCTCACAGACTGCATCATTAGAGTTTAAGGACACCAATGGGGTGCATTAAAATGCTGAGGAAAGCATTGATCTGGTGTAAAAATGCTCTTTACAAATTACAGACACGGGTCAAGCCCGCCAGTGAGTCCTCCCTCTTCCCATCTGATGCCAGCCTGCCCTCTCCTCTCTCCGTGCATCCTCCCAGTACCCCCAGCCCATGGCTGCTGGGAAGACAAAGACCCCAGCAGATCACAGGGATCCAGCCCTTACAGAGCACTCTGGGCTTTACAGAGTGAAGGTTGTGCAGTTATGACAGGGCTGGCATAAAGCACCACAGCTCCATCCTGGTCAGCTCTGCTGCTTTATTCCCACGAAGGGGCTGGTCATCTCCACAGCAGTTTTTATCTAATGGGCAAAAGAAGTAGGATGATATAGGCAACGTTTCCCAAAATGCAGCTACTTCTAGGCTGCAAAAGCATCGGTCATCACACAGCAGGACTTCTTGGAGGAGAAATGATAACTCCTTTTTTGGGAGGGGTTCTTTTTTGGTTTTGATGATTTTTTTTTCCATTCAAACTGCAGGCTTGAATATAGGCTGGCAGAATGCAATTATCCAGGCTGGAATTTGGCCAAAATGCTGGGGCTAACAGTCCTACTGTTTCAAAATATGCCACAGTACCCTAAATGATCACATCTTGCAGGATTTGATTTTGCATTTCATCCAAAAGAATGTTGGGAAGTTCATGAGTAGGATAAGCAAAAATTAGTCCTATGTATCTCTGTATCTGCTGAAAGCTCAGCCCAGACTGGCTCCTGATATTGTTTTAATTTCTGTGCAAAATATTGAAAGCGGTGGTTTTATTCCCTTTGCAAATTCTATGCCACCAGTTTCCATTTTTTTCAATAAAAAATATATCAACTTTCAGAAGGATAAGCTTCAGTAAAACAAGATATTTCAATCTGAAAACAAAAAGAAAAGGGGGAAGGGGATTTCTTTAATTTACAACAGTATTTTAGATGGATCTTCTTTTTCTTTTTTAGGTTTTGTTTTTGTGATTCAGCCTGTTAGGACAGACAGAGGATTAAGATAGCTAATGGACAGTCTTTATTGGCAAACAAAACTAACACCTAAACGTCTCTTTGCATGTACAAGTGGTAAACTCTTCATTAAAAAGAGAGCTACATTGACAGAGGCAGATTGGGCTACAACTGAGCCACAGTGTAAATAAACCTCTGCCAGGGCCCTTACAACCGCCATCCCTCCCGTGCCTGCAACCTATTCCCTTAGTATTAAATAGCTCCAAATGCTCCCTGTTGTTTTGAATGCTATGCAAATATTGGCAGAAGGACGCACTCTCTGTTTTAAAGATACCTCAGATACAGCCATACCAACCAAACTTTTTTGGAAAGCAACATCAGGACTTGAAGTTTCTCTTTTTACTCCACCAAATGAAATTCATCTGCAGATTGAATTTTGTTTTTAGCTGCCTCAAGCTGTGCTAGTTCTTGCTGAATTTGGTCAATCATCCCCTGCAAGGGAAGAATAGAAAATGAAAAGGTAATTTTGAAAAGTCAAATTATTTCATTTTACATTTTGGAAAAATATTCATTATAATTGATTTTTTGTGTTGAAATGTCTTCCCATTGTGAAACACAACTGTTTTTCTAGAAAGGACAGTGTCCATCTGTAAAAACACATCTCATTGAGGCTGGAAAAATACAATGTCCTTCTGTTTTACTGGAATAGCTAGAAAAACTTCCACCTTAGGTTAACCAGGGAAAACCAAACTCTCTTAATTTTCAGTTGGACAAATGAAAGAAAATGATTGATAGGGATATTCATTAGCAATTTCAGATGCCACAGTTGCTGGGAGCCCAAAAGGAGAGTGTGGAACATCCGATCAGCTCTGCAGCATCACCAGCACATGTGTCCTAGGGTGGCTTCGGTGTCCCTGCTCTCTGCACGTCATTGCTGGAAAATCTCAAAGTCTCTCTTATCCCACACATACCAACCACACTTAGATGAACTGTCCCAATGCTGCCATTGCCCAGCTCACATCTAGTTACCATCACACCCTCTCTGGTGCTGAGGGGAATATGAAAAAGGAAAATAAATTGGATGCAGGAAATGCCAAGTTCAGTTCTTAGTTTATAGTCATTCATAGTGTATTCCTAAATATCATGGTAATTCCTTTGATTTTCTGAAAATGCAAGTGGATCCTAAAGAGCTGTGTGACTTTTTGGCATCCTGCACCAGAAAAAAATTATTCCCATGTTGTAATGCATAATGCACAGTAAGGTCTGCATGAGAACTGGAGCTGGCCACTGCACAAACACAATTCCACCGGTGAAGCTTCCAGCCTCATTCATAGTACCTGCTCTTCAGTTTTGTTCTTGTTCAAAACATGCCCTGTCACTTAATTGACAGATTCCATGCCACAAGCCGTTTGCAAACACACTTGTTTGAAGAAGATATGCCCTGGCTGATTTGGAAAATCCCTACGCAGTGCGTTCAAAATAATTCAGAACTGATTAATGACAAGTTAAGCAAATAGACGGAATGAAGAGCCTGGCACAGGCTGTGGTTAGTTAGAATTTGCTGAGTTCACTCCAACTAACTTTGTACCTTCTTCCATTTCACTTTCTGTAAAATTCCCAGCAAATCACTTTACGGTGAGGGATGTGTTGCAAACCAGAGTGTAATGAATAGACAGAGGAGAAAAATCACAACAACGGATTTAAAAAATTCCCTGGGTAAATATTTGCATTGGAAACTGGACCTCAAGATTCACTGCCTGCAGCCAGGGGTCAGAAACCTTACAGGTCCACTCAAAACAAAGGCAACTTGAAACTGGGAAGTGGTTAGAGTCAGTGCAACCTCACCAATGTCAGGGAACTGTGTCTTTTATTGTAGCTGAAGATCCTAACCCTGCATTTGTGCACATACATTCATGGGTGTTCACATATTTAATGCAAACACACACAAGTGCAGGCACTCACACATTCTTAAAATGTATGTGCATATATTCCTATATTCACAATGAACTGTTTATGAGCAAGCTATCAAGAAAGAGTTTTCACTGAAATTATTCAGTGAATGACTTCAAACAATGAATACATTGCAGGAAATGGCGATTGGCTCCAGAGCAATCCACAAGCAGAAAAGAAAGCATAAGCAGTTGAATAAATGGGTGGCTATGAATTACTCATTTAGCTGCATTATCTTCTTGTGGTCCAAATTCAGCAAATGTCTAAACACCCACTTCCCATTAAGAGCATGAATAGTCCCATTGATTCAATAGGGTTATTTTCTCTGCCTTCCATGGGGCAACTCAAATACTTAAATTTAAGCAAGTGCTTAAAGTGCTTTGCTGAATCAGGAGGTATGTCCACGCTGTATATACCTGTGTTATACAGAAGGTCAGATTAGCTGATCCAAGAATCCTTTATGGTCTTAAGATCTATAAATCTATGAATAAAACCAGCCTTTGCTGGAATTGCTTCTCCATAACCTTCCTGAGCACTGAAATTCATCCACACCCCAAAAATATTAATAAAACACTCTGTACTTAACTCTTTTCATATTATACTAAGTACGCCACTAAATAAACCTCTTAATATTCCAGTATATTTTGCAATGAACATTTTCCCGGTACGCTAGAGCGGTTCCTCCTTTTGTGCCATCCAGAACACAATCCCCATGAAATACTGCAGTAAACATTTCTCTGAGTACTACAGCAAACACTACCAGCATTAGCAGATTAACCATTCCACTGAGCGCCATATTAAGCACACGTTTAAATACTGAGAAAAGACGTATAGCCTCCTCTTTCCACTGCGCCTCGTTACCCTGCCGAGATCCATATTTTTCTGCGCGGAGTCGACCAGCCCTGCATGTACCTGCTCTGTTCCCTCCCCTCCCAATGCCTCTCCCTCTCTTTTTCTCCTCTTTCTTGTTTTGTTCATCCTGGACCTATTCTTCTGGCTTGGAAAATTTGTCAGGGGCCAGGAAGCCGGGGATAAAAGGGGGTCAGAGGATTTGGCACGTTGTTCAACCACAAAATCAACAACAAATCTGTACTGTGTGCATATTTCTGCCTCTCTGTCTCTCTCAGCATTTGCTGAAGTCTGTTGATGGAGTAACACAGGTTAAGTGTGGGTCCCCCCTCCCTGGATCTAAAGAATGAAGTAGCAGATCTTGACTGGTGTAATTTGGAATTATAAAGCATTGTTTGGATTTTACAGGTGTACTTTAATGTCAGCACAATTACCGTGCTCAGAACCTTCAGTGGATTCATCTTTAGCAAGTGTTTAAGAGCCGCTGACTCGTCTCTTGTTGCTGACAAACCATCTAGATTCAACCCATGGTTCTGTTCAGCTTTTCTCCTTTCCCTCCTCTCTCTCTTTTTTCCTCTCTTTTTTCTTTTTTTTTTTTTTTTTACTAGCAATTTGATGTTTGATCATTTGAGGCAATGAGGCGGAGGGTAATTTACGTTATCAGGGAGGTATGAGGGGTGCTGGGAACCCAGACGCAAGGCCCATTCGCCTGCTAAAGCGCCATCGTAATGTAATGAGACTCCAGTCAAGTGCAGCTAGTAATGGAGAGGAACATTTCCCATTCATCTGCCTACCTGAGACTCCACCGAATACGACAATAACTTTTGCACGGGAGGAGCAGGGGGGGGACACGGTGAAGGGGGGCCAGAGTCCCCATGGCATGACTCCCTCTGTCTCACAGAAAAGCACCACAGCCTCATCCTTTAGACCATTGAGGGAAGCAAATTAACACAACTCAGGAAGTCACAAAACAGGTTGTTGGAAGTGCTTAACCCTTCCCATGTCCTTTCTAGTGGGCACCTGGTCAGCGCAGACCCCCAGCCTTTCTCTGTGACTGGGTCCCCTCCTTAGACCCTCAGCTGTTGCTCCCTCAGGGCAGAACTGAACCCTTGTGCAGAGGGAGCTTGGAGGGGATGGGCCCACCAGAACAGGCCATTGGGAAAGTACCTGCACATCAACTAGCAAAAGTTGTAAAAATGAGGAAAACAATTTCCCAGAAGTGCTCCAAAGCTGTTTCCCTCCAAAGGGGTTTCTAAAGAAAGTGTTTTCCCCTGATTGCCCGTAGCTAGCTCCGTAACTTCACAAGTGTGGCTTTCTATTACAAAACCAGAGTTTCGAGAAACCCCCTCCCTTTGTTTTCAAGTGTAGCAAACAGGACACTGGGATTGCATCAACAATTTCTTTTAATACCATTTTCTAGTATCAGTCAAAACCCAAACAAAATCTCAATCCCACCCCACACTCCTGGTGCCATGGATGTCCACCCCCGGGGTAATTTCATTTCCCATGGCTTTGTCAGAGCAGCCCCCTCCTGCCATGCACTCTAGAGAAACAGATATAACTTCACAGTGTCTTGGGAGTGGCCATTCCCATGACAAGGATGAGCATATTTACATCACTCTGACCATCAGGGAAACTGAGGCAGAGAATAGTGCTCCATGCCATGCCATAATGAATAAAATCCAATGGTTTCTGTCTTTTTTCAGAGAATGAGTACCCAAGGATGATGGGAGTAATTACTGTACCTCCCCCCCACCCATGCCTGCCCTCCAAACTCTGCTCCTCAGCCTTGGCCCTTGCCTGTAAAACCTTCCTGGCTGCAGATTCCCTTTCCACTGTGCCTGTGCAGACAGGGCCTCCCAGCAGCACAGTAATAACCACAGCAGAAACACCCACCACCAGCAATAACAATGATGCACATATTCAAGTTCTCACAGGCAACCCTGCTACTCTGCACACTTTTTTTGCAACCTTCTGGATGCAAACAGATATCCTGGTATGAAGACCTCAATATATGTCAAGGGGTGTAGGTGGCATGGACAAGATACAGGGGAAGGAGAGACTAATTTCCTTCATCAGCCTGTCTAAGCTTGCTGTTTGTTCCCAGAACTCAGCCTGAGAAAGGGAGAGAGAGGAAAGGAGAGGGGGAGCTGAGGTCTCTCCCTCCCAGCCCTCACCAAATTCCTGCCACATGGACCCTTCCAATTATATCCACGTTTGAAAGGCTGCTGTCAGGATGAAAGGCACAGAGCAGTAATGAACTGACGATTAATTTGCAGTTGGCTCACCCAGTGCGTGAGTGTCTCTCAGGCTCGCTGCATGCGGGTGCTAAATATGACGATGTCAGCAATTGTCAGCCAGAGCCAGGGTTACCCTTAATAAGAGTCTCTCTCACCGCTGCCTGATTGCCTGTTGCCAGCTTCCGGGGGCTCCAGCCCTGCTCCCCATCCTTCTGACGGCGAGGGGAGCTCTGTACCAGCCTGGCAGCTGCCAAAGTAGCAAGAGGAAGGGAAAAGAAATTACCCTCTCCCCTGGCAAAGCAGCAGGAGCAGCTGCCAGTGCTAACTGCCTCTGCCCATGCCAACTTTGACCTGGGAGAGTTACGGCTTATGCTGGCACGAAAGTAGCTCAGGATGCAATTGCACACGTGAGCACCAGCCATGCCTGGGCTGGGATCCCTTGCACCTCCAAAACTGGCAGCAAATTTCACAGGCCCTTAATAGATGTTAAAAACAAGCCTCTCACTCTCCTCGTTCAAGTCAGCATCCCCATGTCTGAGTGGGCTTGATGGCTAGGGAGTGTGATTGACACTGAGTTTCAAGACAGAGCTGTTGCAGAGGAACACCCTCCACAGTACCCTGGAAAACTGTACTGCCAGCAGCTGGTTTTCAGGTAATGCATTAAGGGTTGGTGCAGCCTGACAGGGTCTGGGTCAGGACCTGCTCAAACATCCCTGCCAGCCTCGGAAGGGAGGCAAGAGGCACACACTTGGGAACCGCGGCGTCGAGCAGTCTGTGAGAGCACGGAGAGGGATCTGAAGCAGAGCTCCAAAGAGTTTGCAGGCTCACCAGCCAGGATGTGCCTGGGTGTGGGAGGGACGCAGGAGAGAGCACAGGATTGACAGGGCTGGGAATACAACCTGCGTCTTCTGCATTAAGGGGCCTGTCACCGCGCCGCAGGGGAGTGCTGCTTTGCAGAGGGAAGCACAGCACCTGCTCAAAAGACACAAATATTCAAAGTAAAGACCAATCCCTTGACATTGCACAAAGACACCTCCTGCATGCTCCCAAGAAATCTGGGGTGAGCACAATGGTCCTGCATATTTCATTCACCCTTTTAAGTCCGTCCACCAAATCCAGACACTCATCTTCTTTCCTCACAACAGGAATGGAACCCAGGCCTGAGCCATTAGCCACTACAAATATTTTCTTCAACTGTCTGAAGTTTGGCACTCCAAATTGCTGGGCATCTTTGAGAATCTGGGTTCAGGAGGGTCTTAATAAATCCTGCTGTGGAGCAAGCATTGGGTACTTGGGATGTAGCAAGGCAATGCTCTTCAATTGATGTGGGACATTGTGTAGGGCATTGGAAATGTTCATATTGCGGCTTCCTTTTAGATTGCCCAAAGGCCTGTAAAATACATTTCATGTCTCTCATTCAGTAGATAATAATCTAGATTATTAGACCTGGCTTCATGTGATTATACTGGGATCTGAAAGGTGGGTGCACTGATTTCATCCTGGGCATGGACTTCTAGAGCTTCAGAGGGCTTATGAGAGTACAAAAATCAGGTCTTGCCATAATCACAGATGTGTTTTTACCATGTAATCTCTGCCATCAGAGCTGGCATTTCAGGCACTGCTCCTACCATTGCTCTCACTCCCTCCCAGTGCTGTCCTGGCAGATGCACAGGGTGTCCTGCCAGTTGGATACAGCCCAGGTCCAGCTCAGATATTATTTTAAAAAACTTGCCTCAATGAGACCTTCGTACGAAGATGCCATCCAAGCCGCTTTTCCTGCCCACCAAGCACGCCTGGGCCTGGGAGAGACACTTTTTGACTTTCCCTGCTCCTTCCACCCTGCCTGGCTCCCATTGGGAACTGGCTCAGTGGCCATGCCGTGCCTCTGTGCAGAGCAGGAGGTAGCAGAGTCATGGCACCAGTGCCACTTGGCAGGGCATCCTGATGACACTGCATCCCCGTGACAGCCAAGTGCAGCCTTCGGAGAGCCGAGGGCTCCTCTGCAAAGGAGACCTGAGCCCTTTAAGGAAGAGAGAGGAGCAGAAATCAATTGTCTGCTCGCCTTCCTCCCCAGGCCCCCCTCTCCCCCTCCTCCATCACCACCACCACCACACACGCACCCTATTCACCCTGCTGGAAGGTGACATTTGCTATTAACCTTATATTGGGCCATTTTGTAAATCAATGTCACTTACATTTAATAACAAGTGTAATCAAAGGAATTATGCAAATTTAATTTGATGCTTCTTGAATTATGCAAATCTGCACCACATATAATGGCTTCTGACATGTGCCCAGTTGGAGAACGTTCCATTACCTCCTCTCTTATTACCCCTATTATTATTTTTATTTTTTTATCCCGTGGTGGGGGAGGGAGAAGGGAGGGAGCAGCGGTTAGGCTTGGAGGCAGGGGGGACAAGCGAGTGCAGGGAGAAGAGAGGGGAAAGAAGAGGGGTGGTGGAGAAAAGTGCTCCTTTGCCTGCATTTTGAGTAGAAAAGCCTCCTGAAGGCATTTCTGTTATTGTTATTGCAGAGCAAGGAGAGCGGGATGGGGGGGGAGCGGAATGGGGATGGGTGGAATCATTTCCCATGAATGGCTTTGCAGGCAATAATACTATAAGCCTCTGAGTCTAAATTACTGCCCTTCCAGTCCTATCTTCAGCACAATATTACTCTCCTTGGCCTCTTCTTCCTGAATCACCAGGCAAGCTGGGGGAGGGTGAGGAAAGAGGGGAGCAGGACCCACAGAGTGGAAAATGCAGAACAAATGGGTGAAAAGATGTTTCAGGTTTTTTGTTCCATGGCCACCCCAGGTGCCCCCACATTCTTATTCCTTCTGTCAGGGCCCCAGAGGAATAACTGCTCTTTTCCCCTTTGCTTTCCCACCAGTTTTTTCCTTGCATGTGACCCCAAGGTCAGGAAAAACAGCCACAATATGCATGTACCTCAATTTGTAATATCTTCACGGTAACCTGGGGTATCTTCAGCCAGTGACATCCCAAGTTTCTCCCTTTGCAAGGACTTCAGTGTCTGTAGCACCAGAAGTCAGTTTGGACCAGCCTCTGTTTCTTCTGCTTGTCAGAGATGTCAAGAGGTTTTGGTGATCACAGAATGGATGTGAAAGGCACTGCCATGATGGTAGTGCAACATATAATGCTGGACCACATTTTCCTCTGCTATTCCTCACAGCAGCTGATGAGTGACTCTTGCCACGATAATTTGTGCAGTGTGACCTTGAGTGAGACCACTCCCATCTCTGTGTCTTGGTGTCCTCACACTCATGCAAAGCAGATAAAGAAATCTATCTGTATTTTGGAAGGAGGAGAAGAAGGAGAAGAAAATACATTTGTAAAAGTCTGTGTAGTCCTCTAATGGGAACTGATACACACTATGAGGGCACAGTACCAGTATGGCACCATCATTTATATAAAGCAAAGAGTCACTAATATCCAAAGTCTCCCTAGACTTTGAGAATTGAAAGGCAGGGGAGTATTTCTACATTTTCCAATTTATACTTGCCATGTTTCCCTCCAAAACTCTTCCAGAAACACTGGGGGTTTTTTCTTCTTTCCTCTAAATATTTCTCCCATTATTACAAAGACCTACAAGCCCTGCAGTTTTTTCTCCCATGGAAGATAATTTCCGGAAACATACTCTGCATTTATATTTTAAATACAATAAATTGGAAAAGATGTCCACAATAATTTTTCTCTTACCTACCAATAGTTCTAATTGTTTTAAAAGCTAAATAAAAGGGGTTTTTTCTTTAACGGAAGGATTTTTCACCTGCTATCAAAAATATACTTTCATAGAAATATCGGTGAGAGAAAACTGTCCCTGCTCTGTCCAAACTGAACATCATTTGAAGTTCACTGTGGAAAACGTCATGTTTCAGCCAGTCCTTAATAGTATGGTTTCCACCAATGATTGGGTGAAATGGATGTGCTCACCCCACTTCAAGGCTAACACCTACTGGCCTTAGAAAATAAATATATGACACCCAGGGGATGCTGCTGAGGTTGCTTTTCAAGCCCTGATGGTATTTGACAGCATGACCAGCAGCTCTCCAGTGCCACCGCACTCTGCCACTGCTAATTCTCTGTAGAGCCCATATGGGAAACAAGGGTGGATCTCAAGAGTTGCAGCTGTGGGTAGAAATCCTGCTGGGAGGTCTCAGTCCAGCATCTTCTCTGACCCTTGTTCAGAAAGCCCAGCCCTGCCCTCTCCAGCCCCCAGGGATGTGCTCTCTGAAGGGAGGGTGTCAGCAGGAATGTCAATAATGGTGCCTACACTTGCTCACCTCTTCCTGAGGTTGTTGATTCACTGCCCAGAGACAGTCTTTGTCATTGGAGGCTCAAGAAAGGAACAAAGCTCATTTCAGAGTCAGATACACCAATAACCTCTGAAGTCCTCCTCAGACCAAGATTTCTTGACTGCACAGAGGATGCTTTGCTTTGCCTTGCCTTGCCTTCCCAGCAGATGACCTTCATGGCTCTCGTGGGCATGGGTATGGTCAGGACCCACGACCATTTCCTGGTTCCAGGTGCTGCACAAGCAGATCAGCAAGAGGGTGCCCATGGCAAAGGGCTGCTGTGGGTCCCCACCCCACGAAGCCCTCGGCCTCAAAGGTCCTTTGGGGAAGCAGGTTAATGAGTGCATAGAGCTAAACTGGTGATAAACCTGCTGAGGACAACAGAGGTACCACCCAGCCCGAAGGGCCCTGTTCCTGAGTTCAAGAGGTGTCTGGCAGGTGGAAGCACCTCTCCTACAGAGAGAGCTCAGCACACAAAATGCTGTTTCATAGCTGGTGTTTCTGGGATTATCTCTCCAAAAGATTCTCAGGAGGATGTCTCTGACTGACTCCAAGCATGGACATTCCAGGATAAAAGAGTCTGTGTTGGAGTTTGTTTGGAACAGCTGTCAGGAACAGTCCTGTGGGGCTAGAAAATGTCCTGTACTCTACACTACAGCCAGCAGCATCAGTCAGAGAGCTAAGGCACCGGTGACTGTTGTAATGTGGGCTCACTGCTCTCTGTGTTCCTCAACTCCGGCCCCAGCTGGAGCATGCCAGGTACAACAGAGATGCCAGCGTGAAAGTGAAAGCCTTTTCCTTAAGGAACCTGTTTCGTGGAGCTTAGGTCCTGATGCTGTAGGTTGAATCAGAAATAGGCAAAGTTCCTGAGCTGAGGCTGAAAGACCTTTGTGCCATTGCTGGGACAGGGAATTTGCCTGCCTTGAGCCCTGAAGGGAGCATGCTGGGCTTCCCCAGGGTAAACAAATAGAGTGGGGAAGTCATAATTGACACAAGGGCTCTAAAAGGGACAGCTCCCAGTGGGAGGCCATGCTGCTTGAAGTTTCCTTGCTCTCCCCTTCCCTGGAAATCACAGGTCATTGCTTGCAGCCACCTCTTTCCCAATAAAACTGTAACCAGTGAAGAGCCATAAAAACACTGAAGCACAGAAAGGCTGGGAATCTGATCTGGTGAAAAAGGACACACTGACAAAATGACCATGAAACATCCTGGGAAGCAGTTTGGAGGGATCAGGCTGGGACAGTGCAAGACAAGAGCTCCTGGAGGAAGATGGTGATGGCTTCAGAAGCAGCAGAGATGGGGGTGAAGGAAGAGGTGACACGGTGCTGTGACAGTGACCAGCGATGCAGAGGGGAGTTTCCCAGGAAGCTCTTTTTCATTAAGAGAAACTTTTAAATGATAGATGAAGAAGAAATGAAATTATGGAGAGTCCTGCTTCTGGCCAGGGTCCCAGCTGTCCCACTACTGCCAGGGCATACAGGAGTAAACAGGTGTCCTACCTGCTCCATGCCTCTGATTCACCACTAGAAAGGACAGACACTCACCCCACGGGCTGGAACAGACCACATCAGCAGTGGCTCTTCTGCAGTGTGACTCCACTGACATCAGGGAAAAACCTCTCGCTTAGCAAAGAAGAAAGGTGTACTGTTGGTGATGCAAGGAGGGAAGATATTCCAATTTACCCTTGCCCTTGCAATGACAGGGGACTGGAAGTTTCACTGAGAAGGCACCAGCTTCTCTTTCATTTTAGGGCAGATGAAAGGAAGATAACAGTCTCATATACAGGTAAAAGTCATGTAAGAAACTAAACAGGCAGATCAGCTGATTTTTTACAATGAACTAATTATATATTTTGTTATGTTTTTATAGGTTTTTAGTCTCTGTATTACATAATTTAATTACTGAAAAGAGCTCCAGGAGTTAAATATTTGGGATAAAAACTATTTTAAGGACAGGTTTTGCCTTCCTAGAAGCATGACTGGGATTTGTATGGACAGAGTCTGTCAATGTCCCTTTAAGCTGACAGGCATCTGATAAAATACAGAAGCAGAAAACTGGGGCCCAGAGGGAGCCGGTGTCTTCTGGAGCTCCTTCTTCCCAGCACCCTGAAAGTTTTGGCAGACCCTGATGGCATGAAACCCCACAGACTGTTTTCCACGGTGAGCTGGGAAAAAACCCTGACACGTGTTAATGACAGCAAGAATCTCTATCCTCTGTTAGATGGGGAAAAACAGTGAGGCCCCACGGAGAACTCTCTCTCTGTCCACTTGCTGTAAGTTCCACTTACAACAGGCTGCTGGCGAAAGTCAGCATCACCCTCCTCTGGCTTCCTCTTACTGTCCATTCTTCTCTTGTTTGAGCAGTGGCCCCACATCTTTGTTGGCTGCATCTGGGCCTAGGGATGCTGAAGAGTTTCAGGGCATCACTCTATCCCCAGCAATGTCACAGAGTCACCCGAGTGCTGCTTTTAGCTTGTCAGAGCAAAACCACACTGTGTGATCCTGTCAGCATCAGTGGAGCCTCACAGAGGGTGAGTCCTGCTTGCTCAGCCCCTCTCCAGCACCTGATTCTGCATGCAAAGAACATGAAGATCTTTTTTTCTCCATCTCTGCATTTCATTCCTGTCCATTTTTCATTCCTCCCATTCCTTATTCCTGAACACATGGGTGCAGCTCTGCTTGTAGAAATCCTGTGGAGTTATTCCTGCTGCATCCCAGAGCAGTTCAGTAGAGATGAGGACCCTCTGATTTCTCACCTTGCACCCTTTCCAAGAAGCTATCTCATGGCATTGCAGGAAGAGGGATTATTTGATCTTTATCAATTTATTTAAGGGAAAGAAGAGGGTGGAAATTGTAATAAAAGGGACAACCAGCAAGATGGCAAGGAAGAGAGGTTAAAAATGAAATCATCATCTAATTGGCCTGCAGTGAATTATTCACATGTATAATCTTTTAAAAAAAAAATTCAGCACAAGGCAATGCAAGTAAATGCTGTTCATGTTTAAAAGTCATTTCCATAAGTAAGTGCAATTTCTCTACTGTTTGCCCCTGTTTAATGAAGTGAAATCTTGTTTGCATTCCTCCCAATTTCCCAACGAAAGGCGCCCAAGCGTTTGCACCAAAATTACTTGGCCCAAATTAAAACCCTCCAACATTTCAAAAAAAAAAGACGAAAGGGGGGAAAAATCAGACTTATTTTTAAAATGCCTTAAGTGCATCCCAGCATCCTAATTTATTTTTAGACACTGGTTATTAAGAGTAGTAGTAAGTTTCTCCTTCTCTCTCGCTCTCTCTCTTATTTAAATGAACTTAATGGCAATAGATGCAAATGTCTGGAAGAGGAAAATAGTTAACATTTATTTATTCTTACTGTTGTCTCTTCCCTGGCTGGTGTCATTAGAACAGTTCGTTGCATCCCATTCGCTCCCATTAGCTCTGCTATCAGAGCCACCCAGCACGACTCCAGCACGGCTCGAAGTGCTTTCTGCGGCCCACATAGGGACTACATCATCATCTCCGAGGCACTGGCTTAATGACAAGAAAAAAAATCGGAATATATTGCACAGCGTTCTGGGGAAACAACAACAAAAACCACTGCTGCCGTCGCTGCCACCCGATGCCATGTCCCCTTGACCCGGGGCGTGCGTCCTGCTTCAGCGCTTTAGGGGACAGACAGACGGATGGACGGACCGGCTGCGGTGCCAGGGCAGGCATCCCTTCGCAATTCATTGATCTGGGCAATGTGTGCGGAGAGAAATACGCCAACAGGGACCCGGAGTGCTTGGAAACGCGCTCGGGAGGACCCAGCGAGACTGGAATGGGTTCAAACAGCTGCTCGTCGCCAGCAGAATCATCACCCCCCAAAGCAGGGCTGCCAGCCGGCTGACTCCCGGCTCCCTGGTGTGGGCAGGAGCCGCCAGCCAAGGCTGGTGGTGGGATGGAGGGTTTGCAGCCTCTTGCTGAATGAACCCTGCTTTCCTCCAGTGCCCCCGCTGCCCCCTCTAGGAGCATTTCCTAAAGCAAACCAAACCAGCTGACATGAGTGAGCAACCGCGCCTCTCAGATGTGGCTGGAGCTGACAGCTCGGGCTGGTGCCTGTCACCCTGCCCGCGTTGTCCCAGCCACTGGCCACTGCTGCAGAGACAAGGGACTTCGCCCTAATCCCCCCCAGGGAGCTGAGGGCCAGCGCTGGCAGGTGACAGCCCAGAGAGGCAGGTGCCCCCGTGCCCAGGAGAAATGGCCAAAATCCACCCTCCCCCTGAGCAGTGGTATCCTTTCTGATCCTTTGAATGTGCAGGTGGACCTGGCCCACACCAGAGGGACAAAATCCCTTTGCAAGCAAGAGGAAGACAACAGGTTGCTCACCCAGAGCAACAGCAGGTTCTGAGGTCTTCTGAGCCCTTCAGCCCTCAGGTGACACACAGGTGAGAGTGGTGACAAGTGTCAGAGCGGGAGAGCAGGGCTCGCTGACAGCTCCGGCTGACAAAGCAGCATTGGGGAGGAAGGACATCAGCATCTGCAGCGCTGACACAGAAAAGCGAGGCGGAGGCTGCTGCAGGCGGGGACAGAGCCGTGCGAAGGGCCCTCCCCCTCCGTAAAGTTGACATTGTCTCCCGTGATAACTTTTCTGCTGAGGTAGGAGACACTTTACTGCAGAGTTGCACACAGCAAGTAGCAACCCTCCCCCCCGCCCCTTCCCATCCTCTCCCTCTCTCTCCCTCTCCAGCATCATTTACATCCTTAATTAGCTGTAATTCTGCAGTGCTCATTAGGGAAGGACTGGAAAATATCAAGGAGCCCACAAGCAGGGGGCTTCAGGGGAGAGGGAGGAAGAGGGGGGTGCGGGCATCAGCCTGAGAGGGGATACCCAAGGCTGGATGGTGGAGTCAGAAGCCAGGAGCTACTTGCTTAATTCAAGTGGGATGATTACACCGGTGTAATTTGGGAGCACTGATCCAGTGATGGGGTTAAAGAGGCCACAGTGTCCCACCTAGAAAGGCAGAAGACCTATCCAGAGAATAACAGCATCTCACCAAGAGGACTTGCTCTTACCTCCTTGCTTGCAGGTGATACCTCTCTGCTGGGTTATTCGGTGTCCCACACTTCTGAAGCCAACAGGCAGGTGCAGGAAGAGGGCAATATTCCACTCCAATGCAGACAGCTACACAAACCTGTCCTTTCCTGCAGCCTCGTCAGGAATTATCCAGCAAGGAGATTTTTCGGGAAAATTGCAACTGACGGAGCTAAAGAACTTCTGCCAGGTGTGTGGCTGCACAGCAAACTTTCACTTAGACAAAGACACAAAAATGATCCAGAAGAAAATCTAAATGAGTTGTTAATTGTTTCTTAAAGGAATACTGTCTTGATTTAAAACAAGAAGGGGGTAAGCACTTTGAATTTGACTTCAATGACCAAAAATAATTTTAAAAAAACCAAAACCAAACCAAAACAACAAACAAACAACAACAACAACAAAAACCACCAAAAAAACCAAACAACAACAAAAAACCACACTGAGAAACTTGGGCTCTAAATGATAGCCAAACTTTGCATTCCAGGTTATTGAACAAAATATGTCCTTCAATCCCAAATGGGAAAACATTGTGAAGTTTAATTATTGCTCCGGATATTTGATATAATTACTTTGAGGAGCAGCGAAAGACCCAGGAAGTTCTAATTTGGAATCCCTTTTGCTCAGGAGTATATTCACAGAGAGAGAGCCAAGTCCTCCCTCTTCACAGTCTCAAGAGACTTTCCCAAGACCATTAGGGAGGTACTATAGTCTGCTTTAGCTGGAGAACAGCTAAAGTAAGCGAATGAGGCAAGGACACAAATGAAATCTGTGGCAGAGCCAGGCAGTGACCCCAGATTTTCTGCTAGTTCTGTTTGAACAACTAGTTACAAGCCGTCCTTCTCTGTGGTCCAGCATTTGTATCACCACTTGCAGTTCTGGGCACACACCTCACTGGGTTTTAATTCACTGCCGAGCTATATCTTTCCTCAAGGTTAGATCATAGGATACTTTGGTTGGGAGGGACCTTAAAGATCATCCAGATCCAACCTCCCTGCCATGGGCAGGGACACCTTCCACTAGACCAGGTTGCTCAAAGCCCCATCCAGCCTGGCCTTGAACACTTCCAGGGATGGGGCATCTACAACTTCTCTGGGCAACCTGTTCCAGTGCCTCACCATCCTCGCAGTAAAGAATTTTTTTCTGCTATCTAATAGAAACCTGACCTCTTTTGGTATGAAGCCATTGCCCCTTGTCCTACCACTGCATGCTCTTCTAAAAAGTAAAGTCTGTCTCCAGCTTTCCTGTAGGTGCCTTTAGGTACTGGAAGATGCTATAAGGATATGCATGTAAAAGTCTATCTGGGAACTCAGTGAGGTTGATGGGGATGGTCTTTGGAAGTCCATCCTCCTACTTTTCACTTGCTAGCAATAACGTGAACCTAGAGGTTGAGCTGTGCTGATGTGTCCCACCAAAGGCAAAATGACCACCAGCACCTGTGGCATTATTTAAAAATATGTGGGCATGTGCACAAAGGGGCATTTGCACTTTGAACTATCTTCCTCTTTAATCAAAAACTTCAAATTCCTCTTACTGTTTAGATGAAACTTGCCATAACAGATAATCAAAATAAGTTAACATGCCAGAACAACTGAAGAGAAAACCCCAGTGAAGTACAACTTTATGGAAATGCCTAGGACCTTTGCAAAACAGCATTTCAGTGATTGGTATCGTTGGCTCGGAGGTTTAACACATGATAACTCCCTTTGCACTTTCCCAGAACAGCTTATTTACATCATTCAAGCAAATAGAAATGTGGCCCATCTTTCTATATTAACATATGGCTTTTCCTGTAGTGTTTGATACATAGATTTCTAAGGCCTTTACAAAGTACATAAAACTTCCAGCTCCACTCTATTTGGGTTTCAAAGAAGTAGCAGTGGACCAGAGTCTCTCTGGATCTCATTATAGTGCTTTAAAGAGCATCTTCTCTGCACTTCAAAGAGACCATTCAGTCAAAGTTTTCAATGACAAATTGACAATGACAAACCTTCAGAAAAAATTTTATCCATTACCACTCTAATATTTGGGAATAAACAAGATAAGGAAAATAAAATGCTAGATCCACAGGCCTATTAGAGACATTCAGCTGGTATAAGGAAAGATGCCTCCCCTTTTCCTGGCTGTAGGAGACAGTTGGTTTAAACCTCCGTGGGGCCTTACTGTGCCCACATGACATGGGCAACTGGGAGGATTCTGCAGAGGGTAAACATCTGCTCCCAGACATCCACAGAGGAGTGTGGCAGTGGAAAGAGCTGCTTGTATTTCTTGGATAGCTCACAACTGCGAAGGGCAGCTCCTGGGCAATAGCTCACGCTTGCATGAAGCCGCCTGCACTCTCCTGCTCACAGCAGTCAGTGATTTCCTTCAAAATGGCTCAAAAGTGTCTTTTGTAAATTGCCCGTTAGTGAGTACTTTGATACCTAGAGTACCAATGAATGGTGTCATTCCCACAACCTACTTACCATCATTACATTTTCCTCTTCCGTACTTCATCCTTCCACTAGAAAGCCTCGAGGAGCAGCAGGCATCTGCCTTCTGCCTTGCAGCAGTAGCCAGGAAACCCGAGCTCAGACAGAATCTGGGATGAAGGGATGCTAAGCAAATGTCTAGAGAAACAGGTAAAGTGTGAATTACAGATATGATATTCAAATAGGAGCTGCCTTTCCCACAGTTTGGTGTCAGAGCTGGCTGTACAGAGGATGAACCCAAAGCATAAAGTTGTGTTTTACATGACTGTCAGAACTGGAAGCAAATCTGCACCAGGGATGGATGGTGCTGTATGAGCAAATGGAAACGAGAAAAGAGGAACATACTGACATGCACAGAGGCATGGTGTGTGTGGCTAGGCACGTGGGAGTTAAATTACTTATGTGTATGCTCGTGAGTGTGTTGGGGTGTGCCTGACTCTACCCATAACCGTGGGCACGTGCCAGGAGGGGAAGGGCTACTCCCCAGGCTGCACAGCAGGTAAGTGTGGGTAAGAGTTTGTGGATGGCTACTGAATAGCTTGAGGCATCTGCTGTAAGGGCTTATTTTCAGTACAGAGTATTTTCCCCCACTAATGAAACCATTTCTGCAAACCTCCCTCAGGTGCCACACAGCAAATGTAACACCAAGGAAACATCGGGGAAGATTTCTGGTCACTCAGACTGTGGTAACTTGAGGAGAAAGCCTAGCCCGTGAAAAGAAACCGCTCGTGTAATTTGCAGAGATATTTGGCTGACTGAACAGCCTCGCACTTTGCAAGTATTCTTTTGGTTTGCAGCAGCATTTTCTCCCTGATTCTTTCACAGAGTCTTGGAAGAGAGACAGATTTGTTCCACTCCAGCTTTCCTGGCACTATTGCATCTGGTGACTCCTGCCAGGAGCAGCTGAGAGGAGCAGAGCTCTGAACGGGCCCACCCTGCATCCCCACACTGCTTCACACCAGGCTGCCTGCAGAGCTGTCGCAGTCAGGGTCCTTCCAGCCTTCCCCGGCCCAGTTCTCCCCTCCGCACCCCTGCCCCAGTTCTGCAGCCAGCTCAAAGCTTCCCCTGCCCTTCACCCTCCTGATTGGACTTGGCTTGCTCTCTTTGGCCCAGGTCCAGAGCCAAAGAGAGCATCTCCTCCAGAAACGGGTCCTCTCTCTCAGCATTCAGAGCCAAGCTTAACAGTGCCTCCTGCTGAACCTGCTGGCGTGGCCAGCACCTCGTTCCATGGGCATCCTGGTCTTTCCCACAGGGACTCAGGCAGTGAGAGGGAGGGAGATTGATAGCAACAAAAAGCAGCAGATGAAAAGTAAACTCACACTACATAAATTCTTAAATGATTTTTATAAGGACACAGCATTGTAACAACTTGCCAAGAACAACACCAAAATTCTTTCAAGGTTTCCCATTTGTTTGTAAAGTGAATATTAAAAGTGCAGGCAGCAGTCTCCTGGTGTTCCCCTGGGAACTGTTAGTGTCCGTAGTAACGAGGTCATTCCTTTTTTATTAGGAGAAGGTTTTCTGTAAAGTTAAATGTGCTGACAGCCTCTTGCCTTTGATGTTGGGTTTCACCTCAGTCCCTCCTGCAGATATTGCTGCTCCTCCCTCGCAAAGACACATCCCTGACAAACAATCTCCCCTCTGTCTTCCCTACTTGTTTGTTTAGATGCATGATAGGCAGCTCTGTTAAAGGGCAGCACATGAAGGCGGCTGGTGTTTCAGTGGACAGGAGATGTGAGAGATTTGGTTGCTGTAATTAAGTCAGTCTTCCTTCCCCCAAACTGCCAGCACTCAGTACCCTTATTTTATTGACCAGACAGATAATTACAGTGACAGCAGTCACAAACCCCCAGTTACAGTCACGCTAAAATTGCCGTGGTGCCACATTCAGAAAAACGTGGGACCCGCAGAGCCCTTGCCACAAAGCCCAGCCTGCAAGGGAAGGCAGGGTTGAGCACCCCAGCACCATGCCTGCTGTCCTGGGGCTCTCCTTGCAGCTCCAGAGACCTGACAGAGGGGAAAGTCCTCCCACAGGAGGACACACGCAAGAATCTGCTGCTGCCATGTCTTAGTTATCACAGCTCCTGCTCAGGCACCTTCCCTGCCCGGTGATCTGGACATCCCTGTGGAGCAGCCTCCAAGCAGCCTGTGCCTCCCTGACCACGGCCAGCAAGAATGCTAAAGCATAGATAAGCCATGGCTGCTCCATGGCCCACAGCAACCAGCTGACCTGCACAAAAGGGGCATCTGGTGACGATGGCACTGAATTATCCCTTGGGAGATTCCGTTCTGACATCTACAGAGTTCCCCAAAGGTCCAAGGCAAATTAACTCAACAGCCCCCCTAGTAAAAGCACAGGGTGGCCCCAAGAGCCGTGTTCAGTGGCTGCTCAGAGCCGTGGTCGCTGCCTGCTCTGTGTGCACACACCACATCGAGCACACAGGAGCCCGAGTCCCAGCAGGCACCTCAGTGCAGGACAGTCACACAAAGAAACTAACTTTTTTTTTTGTTTGAACATTTAAACAGGCAACAATGCCCACAAAGTGTATTGTGTGTAGCCACTCCTTAGAGTAGCAAAAGATAAATAATACTTTCATGCTTCAAAGTGAAGTGCACAATGTGTGCACCCAAATAATAAGAAATAATGTGAGTATCCTTGTTCATCATGGACATAGTAGGAAGAAATCAACTTCTTCCCTGGGAACAGGTGCTTAGAAATGATTTATTCACTCTTGGGAAATGAATGCAAAAACCAAGGAGACACCATTGTGCAGTGAGGTAGATCAGAAATTTGTCTGCCTGTATTTAACCACAGGATCAAGAATCACAATCAGGTGACTGATGACGGCACCAAAAATATTTCAACTCTGGGTTCCACATTGAAAACCAACCATGAGTCTGTGATGAAGAAAGGCTGTGACCCCAAGTCCTACAGCTG
>VWZT01010910.1:840209-850209 GCA_013397055.1 Pachycephala philippinensis | reverse complement strand
TCAAAAAGCAGTAAATGCTTTCTACGAGTTATTCAGTTACAGGTTCCAAACTCCCAAACTACACAAATCTCCTGAGAAAATGCAAGTCAGTCAGAGAGGAATCTTGGAGCCACTTCAAACGTTTTGCCAATAATTCATGCAATGAGATTAAAAAAGCCATTTCTTCCTTTGCCAAGTACACAGAGAGCAGAGTGTTCTCTATTGTGTAGGAACATCACAGCATGTAGCATTTGACAAGGAAAGGTCACTGGGGAGGGGCCACAACTCCTTTTTTAAGAGGTTGCTACCGGTGTCCTTTGGAAAAACTGGTTTTACTCTGTAGCAAAGGCGATAACTGAATGCCCAGCTAACTGGGCTGAAATACCTGCCTGTGGTTTCATTTAAAGATACTCTGTTGGAGGGTTCTCTGCTCTCTGTCCGACCTGGGCTCAGTTGTTTAGTAGGTAAATCAGCATAGATTTATCATGTCTGAGTACTTCAGTGCTCTACTCCATACTGCAGCACAGGAAAAATACCAGGAAGCAGAAATGAGCTGAGAGCAGAGGGTCGGGTTCCAAGGAGTCTCAGGGTATAATATACCTGATTTCCCCACACTTCAAGGGACATAGAGCATCTTTTTCAAGGGAGTAAGAAAGCTGCTGGGATCTAGCCTTTAGTCTGATGCAGTAGTACAAGAAAAGAGAGAAATAGGAACCACAAGAAAATGGCCCCAAATCTAGTGATGCTTCCCAAACTGCTTCTTCTCTTGCACTGATAGGTGGATGAGGAGCAAATTCCAGACATGGTAGATCATCTAGCTTTCACTAGATGATCTATCACTTCCCTCATTCCCTGACACAACAGTTGTGGCCTCACAAAAATCCAGCCACAGCAAACAGACAGGCTGCTACAAGATGCAACAGGAATATCTTCTCTGGAAACACACAGAAAACCTCCAAAAACAGTTTGCTGAATCTAGTGTCAAGATATAGGATGGAATGGGAGACTTCAAAATACCACTGGAAATTTTTGGCAAAAAGCCGCTGGTGCAAGCACAGTTCCTGAGACAACACAACAGAAACATAGATCCAAAATCCCCTCCCACTGTAATAAAATTGGAGCCATTTCATCATGACCGATTTCATTGTGTCATTATCAATTTATCCCATGTAAAGTGAGAGATGACCCTCGGCCCCCAGGGAATTTAGAAAATGCTACAGGAGTGTGAGGAGCATATCAGGGGGCTCTGAAAATACCACTAGAATCTGTCTGCAGAAATCCCCCGACAATCTCAGACACAGACCATCCTCGCAGTGAGACACAATAGCAGGACAAAGCCAGGCAGCAGGGCTATTAGAGGATCCGTGGAAGTAAGAATGCAGGAAATACCAGGCTGTCCAGCCAGTGGTCTGTCTAAGCCCATAACCTGTCTCCAACAGTGACTGTAATTCAGGAAAAAACCCACACTCTGCAAGAGGTAATTATATAACAAGGTACAAGTAACAAGATTTTCATGCAACTTCCTCCCAAGCACTGGCAGTTTCCAGCTGGCTCCCCCACAGAGCAAATCCCATCCCAGAGCTGACTGTACCTTTATAATTCAGGATTTCCTCACGATCCGCCTGAAACAGCCCATCTCTTTTTGTATCTTTCCAAGATCATGGCCTCATCAAATCATTGTGCTGCAGAGTTTCATCACTAACAGAGCACTGGGCTGAAATAAAAAACAAGAAAGTATTTTTTCTACCAGTGGTGAGTTACTGCTAATTCAATTTCAGTGGCTGCCAATCACTGATTTCTAGAGAGGGCCATGAAAGGCTACTTGTTTTGTTACCAAGCAGACAGAAGGCATTCTGGTAGTTGTTAAAGAGTTTCTAGGAAATGGCAGGAGAATTAGAAAACCCTATAGCAATAGCAGGATGACTTCCATTTGTGTGTGTCTGT
This sequence comes from Pachycephala philippinensis, assembly GCA_013397055.1. Taxonomy (NCBI): domain Eukaryota; kingdom Metazoa; phylum Chordata; class Aves; order Passeriformes; genus Pachycephala; species Pachycephala philippinensis. Next base: position 848,286 of record VWZT01010910.1, on the reverse strand, counting down.
GGAGGGACAGCCTGGTGACTCCAGCTGACAGCAGACCCCCTGGCAAGCAGGGAAGGCCTGTTTGCTTCATAGCTGCGAACACAATTAACACGTGGAATTTGTTCTCACTTGTAAACCTAATGAGTTGGGCTAATGCAGGGGTGTCAGCAAATCCCTTCAACTTCTCTCATAGTTACAAAAGAGCCACTTCTTCACCTGAATCAGCGAAGCTTGCCCAAGTCCCGTTTGCACCAACATCTGAGCATCCTGCCCACTGCAGCTCGCATCTTTTCATCGTGGGACGTTATGGAAATCCCCAGTGGAAATACTCATGATTTATTGTGGGAGGTGACTGAGATTCCTGGAAGACAGAAAACAGATCCCCCATTAAAAATTACAATTTTCACCTTTGCAAAGGAACCTTCTTAAGATGCATTCCAGTGAAGAAGACATTACAGGACCATTCATAAAATCTGTAATGTGATGTCCAATTTCTACAGGTATATGGTGGCGAAGTCTGCCATGAAGCCAATGAAATGTTAATGTTTATGGCATGTACTTGTCACTGCTGGACAGCAAATTCCAAAGGTAAAAAACATCCAGAATTCCAGAATTTCACTTGACAGCAAAGTATTAGAAAGCTCCAACAGTAGCTACAAAATGGCAAAAGGATCAGACCTGGTTTAGGGATTATGAAGTGGAGAGCGGATGAGAAAAGCCCACAGAATGACAAAGGGTCTGTATTTTTTTGTGTCTGTGGATTGCAGCTTGCGGGCTCCAGCAGGTTGTGGGACCTGCAGTGCACACAGGGAAGGACTTGCAGGACTCTTGGAAGATACCATTTATTATTCAGCTGGAAACACAGTTAACGCCAGTGGGATTTGGTCTCCCTCATAAATGTGAACAATTTTTACTTAGAGCAGTCAAGTGACCAAGGGCTCCTTCAGCCTGTGGGACTACAGAGTACAGTTTTAAGCAGTTTTATTAACTTTAGTTTAAATCACTTCCAGTACTGATCCCCCTAAAGATCAAAGCTGCTCCATCATTTATACCTGGCAGGCAGTAAAATCCTTACGTAAATCTGTAAGTCCCCTTGTTAAGTTTAACATTCATCACTTAACACCACTTAGCAGCCAACCAGGGAAGAGTGTGCCTGCCAGGCCCAGCCAGTCCCATCTGCATCTTTTGCAGCAAGGATTCAAGGAGTGAAAAAGGAGTCAAAGGCTTTGTCCAATTTATGCTCCTGCAAAATACACAGATGGGAGATGGCCCCTGGAGAGCACATCTCTGCTCCCCATTTCATCTGTGCCCCCACAGTAGCTCTGTTTGAATTCCTTAAGTTACTGGGAAATCTCAGAGAGCTACAGAAAACATTTTGTGCCTAATGATGCCTTCTTGGACCACAGTGTCATCAGACACTACCATGTCCTGCTAATGAGCTTCTCTCTGTGCAGTGTGAAGCTGCACTGAGCTGAACTCTCCCCATAGGACAGCACGGCATGAACTGGCAGATTAAACTTTCCACTGGACCAGGGACAGTTGCAAGGCACTGGGATGGCATCCAACTTCAGCTAAGTGGAGTAGGGATTGAGAACATGAATTTATAACCAGCAACCATCAATGAGGCGTAGGGAGCCATGTGTACAGCATACACTTGGGAAAGAAGACTGGGGACTAGGGAAGAGTTGATTTCACGTAATGTAGGGCAGACAGGACATGAAAGGCCATATCCATCCACTAGAAAATAGTGTAGGGAAATACAGAGGCAAGACCATCATGACTTAAAGAAAAAACCCTCAAAACCAGTCAGAAATTAGGTATGTCTGACTAGTACTTGAAAGCAATGCTTCCCCTCCTTGGATTTAGAAAATACATCCTGTTAAGCCAAGGATGTTCAGAAGGAGATCCAGCAGCCATAGGCAGGGGCTGTAGTAGCAATAAGGTAAATGGTCCATCCCTAAGAGATGACAAGTCTGGAATGCAAACTGTGAGAGGGAGCAATGAAAGACAATGATCTTTAGAGAGGGTAGTAGCAGGAACCACACAAGATAACAAGAGAAAAACCATAAGATGGAGAGATGGATACCATCCAGAAGAAAACTGCAGCTACCTCACACAACAGTTTCCATTCCACTTGGTCTGGTACAAGTGCAGAGTCTCTGCTATGCAATGTGCCAAGCCATTTTTTTTTGGGAAACACTTTTTCTTGAAGTTCCCTCTTCTTTTCATGTCTCACTTTCCCCTTCCTTCCTCTCTGCCACTCCCTGCCTCCCTCCAGGCAGAGATATGTTTCTCTCAGCTGCTTCTGCGCCTGTGACTTTACTGCATGGGGGAAGTCAGTCCGGAAGGTCACCTCTTTCATCAAGTATTCTATTTGCATCCAAAATTGTATGTACATGAAAAATGTGGTCGTGTGTTGCACCTAGCTGCAGACGCAGATGAAATTCTGTGGAAAGCCTGATGCACACTAACCTTTGCAGATGGTGCAGCTATTGCTGAAAAATGGATTGCTTAATAAAGCATATCATCCGACATATTTGCTGCTTGGCTAGCCAAATAGAAGTTGTTTTTTGCACAAATTTCCTTGTCAAATTTGTCAATGTTCATGTCATTTTTGCTTTAGGTCACAGAGCAAGGTGCAAATTCTTGGCATCTTTACTAGTTGCAAGCCAATTTTGGCTATTTCTAACAATGAAGTGAATTTCTCTGAGGATAAGACACTCGCTTTATGGGGAGGAAAGGAAAACAGCAGGAAGTGGATAATTTTTTTTCTGGGATTTTTTTATTCCTTTCTCTTTTCTTTTTCTCTTTCCTTCTGAGGGATAATGTTTGCATTAATTTATGGACTTTGTTAATTCATAGCAGAAAGAGGCCTTTTAGCCTGTTAAATCATTTATTTTGCTTGACTATTTGGTGCATGATGCACAGAGATTTTTTGCACTGGTGTAGAGAAAATGTATCCCTTTGTTCAGGAAAACTTGCAAGAGAAGAAAAGATCCATTCCTTTGGCATTCTTAGATGTGGAAGTCAGGGGATTCCCCCCTTCCAACTGTCTGCTACAAGAGTAATGTTTTTAAGCCTCAAAACCTCTTAGACTTAAAGCAACAAAATGTATCTATGTTTGTTCTTCTACCTGCTCTACATCCTTTGGCTCTGCCTACAGACACATCCTGTTCCCTGCTCAGGTTTTCAAGCCTATTCCCTTCTTCCTGGGTTTCAGACCTTTTTGCCACGTGGTGCCTTCCCAGACAAGCTGCTCTACTCAGAAGCAAAAGTGAAGATTGTAATTTCCATGTTTGCTACAATACCAACCTCAGCAGGGGCAGCTTTTAAAAATGCACTGCACTGCCACAAGGAAACAGCACCAGCCTCAGGCACTGGGGCACAGTTCACCAGGAGGGCCTCAGGGAACACGGGCATGAAAGCAAACACGGTGCATCTGTGAAAGGGCTGGAGCCCCATTCAAACCCTTCCTCCACACCAAGTCAGGTCATAGGGAAGAGGGCACTTCTAGGCCTTGAAAATCCCTCAGAAGAACAGACCCTACTCCGTCAGTGGTGCTGCATGCAGTGTTGGCACTTTGGGGTACAGAGCTCTGTATCTAGCCATGCACCTCAATATACCACAGTTTTTCCAGCCCTCTACAAGGAGGGATGTAATTCTGGTGTCAGGCATGCTATTTAGTTTGCATTTCCATTTTTGTTCAGTAACTCACTGGATACGGTGTTTTCCACTTACTAGTAGCAGAAGCATGCCTCTCTGGGCCGTGCTATACTCCTGCAGCAATTTCCTTTCTCTTTGGAGGATTCATTTCTCCCTTTATTCCCACCCTGTACAAAGTCCTTTATCAAGCGTACCTTTTCCAAAGATGCACCATTTGCCAAGTGCATCCTCCAGTGATCTATTCCTATAAAAAGAGGACTTTGCTGCAGGATGTAGGCATTTGACATAATCCCATTTGCTTCCAAATAACATGTCCCTTCAGAAAGAACATTCTTCTGCAAGGAACATTTTATTTACAAGGTTTATTTTGTTTGCAGGTGTATTCCCACTAGTAACTTTTCCACTGCACCATTTTTTTTAAAGGTCTTGTTTGGTAGCCAGATAGCCGAGACTGCCTGTGATAAAGCCAGCACAAGTGATTAATAGCAAAGTCTCTGCCATTTTATTATTAATAGCAGTGTGTTGACTCAATTAAATCCAGCCTGCTTTTTTTGGCAGGCCTTCGCAATTATACATATCATTATGGGCTGCAGCCCAAATGCATCCTGGGAGTAGACCAGAACTCCACATTAACTTTTTCTGGCTCTCTCTTTGCAGGTTGGCCACTGTAACATGTGGGCTATAACCAATCCAGGCTGCTTCAGGGATGGCAGAACAGAGGAAGAAGGACAAATGGTGGAGGTGAGGATCACACCTAGAAAGGGCACGCTCCCCTACAGCCATAAACAGCCTGGCAAAGATGTCCTGTATCCACCCCTCCACGCTGAACCCCATAAACACAATGTAATCTGTCTGGACAGTACCTATTACCAGCAGGGGTGATTTTCCAGCACACTGAGGGGTGTGTTCAGTAATCCCTTCCAAAACAGATTCGCAAGCAGCTTGGCCTAGCTTGAAGAGGCACTGAACTGAGGTTCAACCCTTTATTTCGAAAAAGGCTCCAGCAGATTGTGTTTCCTGGTGGTGAGAGACAGATCTCCTAGTAGAGCTGGAATGCCCTAAACCCAAAGTACCCCAAAGCATGCAGTAGGCATATTCTAGTGCTGAACATATTTGCTGCTACCTTTTGAAAAATCCCAACTAGACTGCTGGGAGGAAAGCCAGTCATGGACCTAAGGTATAACACTAGGACCAAGTTAAATTCTCAGCACTGATAATGGACTCCATGTATGATTCCAAGCGATCCTGTATAAAAAAGGTCCTGGTGCATTTTCTGTAGCCTTCAAACTCAAGAGATCCATTAGTTACTCAGATCACTCATTATTTGGGGGTACCAAGCTTGGGTGTCAAAATGGTCAACCAAGGTGTACAGACAAGGGTAGGTTGCCTTACATTGAGTTTTGAAGAGAGTTGGAGTCTGGGGACTCTGCACAGCTGGTGAAATGAAGCCTTGTGGTTTTTTCACAGCCTTTTGATATAGCCCATCCATAAACTGATGTTCTGTTAATCGTGGGAGAAAGCTCCTTTTGGACCTGAATCTCATCAGACTTGTACATAAAGCACTTAGCACAAAGAGAGTTTGTTATGAGAGGTAGGCCTTGCCATCACTCAGATAACAAATCACAGACATGAAGTGCTGGAGGAACAGCCAGGTCTGGCCCCTTGCAAAAGCAGCATATGTTGATCAGAAGCACTGACCCATCACTGTCCTGTGTAGACTGGGTGGGCTTTATCTTCCTGCAACCTGCCAACCAGAACAGGCAACTGCAGTGATACACTCTAGCATACATATGGCCTATGATATCCCTCACTATGACTGCTGGATTTTTCTTCCCAAGCCCACTGCTCTTTGCAGCTGTACATCTGGATTCTTCTCTGTAATGAAGCCTGGAAATGTCCCACCTTCCTGTAGGCATCAAGGACACCACCCTTCATCCTGTGGCATTAGAGGAGATCCCAAGAAGCCACATCTGAAGCCCCACAAAAAAGAGTAGGTCCTGTTTCCCATTACCTCAACACAGGGAGCTTTGCAGCTGAAGGCTCTTTTCAGCTTGTGCTACTTCATCTTTCAGAAGCCCATTAAGACAGGAGGGCACACTCTGCTTTCCATCCCAGCTTGGCCTGTCTCCATTCCTGTCATCCATCTGGTTTATTTGCTGGCATCAGACAATCCACAGCTGTGGGGCTCCTGCTAACCAGGGTGGAAGAGTTTAAGTGCTTGGCCTATAATCTCCTCCCAGTGCCTACAATGCAGTTCTGGAAATAATTCTGCTGCTGGACAAGGGAATGCATAGGAGCTCTGCTGTCTGTATTCCCCTGTACAGCTCTCAGCAGTGCAGAGAGGACATTTGTTCTCTTCTTTTTTCAACAAGAATCTCATTTTCATTTTTAGATAGCACAAAGGAGGGCAATGAAGGTGGTGAAGAGTCTAGAGGGGAAGCCGAATGAGGAGCAGCTGAGGTCACTCGGTCTGTTCAGCCTGGACAAGAGGAGACTGAGGGGGGACCTCACTGCAGTCACAACTTCCTCCTGAGGGGAAGAGGAGGGGCAGGCACTGATCTCTGCTCTGTGCTGACAGTGACAGGACTGAGGGAATGGCCTGAAGCTGAGCCAGGGGAGATTTAGGTTGGATATTAGAAAAAAGTTCTTCACCCAGAGGGTGGTTGGGCACTGGAACAGGCTCCCCAGGGAAGTGGTCAGAGCACCAGCCTGAGAGAGTTCAGGAAGTGTTTGGACAATGCTCTCGGGCACAGGGTGTGACTCTTGGGGATGTCCTGTGCTGGGCCAAGAGTTGGACTTTGACAATCCTTGTGAGGCCCTTCCAACTCAGGATATTCTATGTATGTCACTGACCATCTTATGAAGCTGGACAGAGGAAACTGACTTTTTTTCAGGATATTATAACCAATATTCAATTCCCTTCCAAACACAAATGCTTTCCCTACTGCCTTATAAACCAGACTTGACCACATCTCAAACATGACAGAATGGGACTCAAGCATTTCTCTAGAGAACCCAGCCACAGTTCAGTACAACAAAGTTTTATTATCTAGAACAACATCACATATCCTGTTCTAGAGATGGGACTACTGACTTCCAGTGTGATGCCATCAGTGCCCTCGGTTCAAGGCCTTTTTATTTTTAGGGGCAATTCCAGAGATTTAGAGAGGCTAAAATTCTGAAGCCCACTGGTAACAAACCAGTGCTTATTACCTAAGTGAATGAGTGTGTTTTCCTCAGAGATTTCCCTTAACCCCAGGAGGAGTGACCACCTCAGAGGAGAGGGTGACCTCCTCTCCTGAGAGAGGAGATGATCAGACATTTGTAAGGGTTGTGGCTGTCGCCTCAGGACCATTTAGTGGGAACTGAGCTGTTATTGCTCCTCTGTTATCAGTTACGGCAGGAGATTCCTTGCCTTGTGGCTGAGACTGCATTGTACCAATGACTCACAGAACATAACTAAACCATGTAAAATGTCATCCTGTGTTTGCCATTAATAAGCTTTCAATTAATAACACAAATTTCCAAGAATACCCCAAGCTTGAAACTCCGCGCTGTGCTGCCTAGCAGAGCCAATCAGGGCGCTCTCAAAGCCAAGCCGTAATAAAGCAATTTTGCTTTCCAGGAAAGATCACTCCTTGCTGCTGCAGCTGGAAAACCCCAGCTCATATACAGACCATACTACCCCACATGGGAAAAAACCATCCTGTTACTTGGAGGATTGCAAGAAAGCTTTCAAACTGAGGTGAAAAGCTTTTCTTTTTAAATATCATAAGACCTGATGCTGCTTACTTGCTGGTATAAGCTATCCCCTGATGTACATGGGATTGTTCAGCTGTACTAAAAGGAAGACAAGAACTGGAGCTGTGTTTAGGAAGGACATAGTCAAAATCCAATGCATTCAAAATCACAGGTACTAATGTGATTAAACCAACTGACACCAGTTTTTCCACCACGTGTGCAGTTTTTCAACAATCACTGTGTACACGTGAGCTTTTTCCTGTTGTAAGCACAAGTACACAGGAAACCATGGGCAGGTTTAGGCTTGTATTAAAAACACACCAACCCTTCTGAAGGTAGATCTAAAAAGCATGACACAGCCTGGCCATGCATATGCCGCTCACACACACAAAGGCGAAGACAAGGCATTGCCACCTACCCAGACCCTGCACCCTCTGCTACCTGTACACAGCTCACCTACCTGGAAAAAAACACTTCTCTTTCTGGTATGCAAAGACACTCAGCATCCCCAAGGGAACTCTCTTTCACAGACACACAGAGCAAGGCATCTTCCTTATTTCTGCATTATTCGTGCAATTCCTTCCCTGTATCTACAGTCAGGTACAACCCCTTGCTGTCTGTACACATCTGTGTCCACAACATACCCTGTTGGTACACAGGCACGCAGACAGACAAGCTCTCTCTCTCTCTCTCT